>CABHPQ010159937.1:0-24148 GCA_902168405.1 Peromyscus aztecus
GGGCCTGACCGTGGATATCTGCATCCAGTTCCCTCAGTCACTGGATGGGGTTTCTAGCACGACAATTAGGGTGTTGGCCATCCTATCACCAAGGTAGGTCAGATCGGGCTATTTCTCGACTATTGCCAGCAGTCTATTGTGGGGGCATCTTTGTGGATTTCTGTGGACCTCTCCAGCACTTTGCTTCTTCCTATTCTCATGTGGTCTTCACTTATCATGAACATTCCTTGTGTTCCCTCTCTGTTCTTGATCCAGTTGGGATCTCCTGCTCCCCCAAGTTCTCGTTCCCTCGCCCCTCGCCCCTCATTACCCCCACTCACGTCCAGACTGTTCATGTAGATCTCATCCATTTCTCTGTCATTGGGCGATCCCCGTGTCTTTCTTGGGGTCCTGTTATCCAGGTAGCCTCCCTGGTGTTGTGAGTAGCTGTCCAGTCATCCTTGTTCCACAACTAGTATTCTCCTATGAGTGGGTACATACCATGTTTGTCTTTCTGAGTCTGGGTTACCTCACTCAGGAGGATTTTTTCTAGATCCCTCCATTTGCCTGCAAACCTCATGATGTCATTGTTTTTCTCTGCTGAGTAGTATTCCATTGTGTATATGTACCACAGTTTATTTATCCATTCTTCGGTTGAAGGGCATCTAGGTTGTTTCCAGGTTCTGGCTATTACAAATAATGCTGATATGAACATAGATGAGCAAGTGCCCTTGTGGTATGATTGAGCATTCCTTGGGTATATGCCCAAGAGTGGTATAGCTGGATCTTGGGGGAGATTGATTCCCAATTTTCTAAGAAAGCGCCGTATTGATTTCCAAAGTGGCTGTACCAGCTTGCATTCCCACCAGCAGTGGAGGAGAGTTCCCCTAGCTCCACATCCTCTCCAGCACAAGGTGTCCTCAGTGTTTTTGATCTTAGCCAATCTGACTGGCATAAGGTGGTATCTCAGAGTTGTTTTGATTTGCATTTCCCTAATGATTAGGGATATTGAGCAATTCCTTAAATGTCTTTCAGCCATTTGTGTTTCCTCTGCTGAGAATTCTCTGATACAGCTTATAAACACCTTCAGCAACATAGCAGGATACAAGATCAACTCAAAAAAATCAGTAACCCTCCTATATACAACTGACAAACAGGCTGAGAAAGAAATCAGAGATACATCACCCTTACAATAGCCACAAATGACATAAAATACCTTGGGTTAACACTAACCAAGCAAGTGAAGGACCTATATGACAAGAACTTCAAGTCCCTGAAAAAAGAAATTGAAGAAGATGTCAAAAAATGGAAAGATCTCCCATGCTCATGGATAGGCAGGACTAACATAGTAAAAATGGCAATTTTACCAAAAGCTATCTACAGATTCAATGCAATCCCCATCAAAATACCAACACAATTCTTCACAGACCTGGAAAGAATAATACTCAACTTCATATGGAAAAACAAAAAACCCAGGATAGCCAAAAGAATCCTGTACAATAAAACAACCTCTGGAGGCATCACGATCCCTGACTTCAAGCTCTACTATAGAGTTACAGTAATAAAAACAGCTTGGTACTGGCATAAATACCGACTTGTGGACCAGTGGACTCGAACTGAAGACCCTGACATTAATCCGCACACCTATGAACATATAATTTTTGACAAAGAAGCCAAAAGCGTACAATGGAAAAAAGAAAGCATCTTCAACAAATGGTGCTGGCATAACTGGATATCAACGTGCAGAAGGCTGCAAATAGATCCATATCTATCACCATGCACAAAACTTAAGTCCAAGTGGATCAAAGACCTCAACATAAATCCAGCTACTCTGAACCTGCTAGAAGAGAAAGTAGGAAGTAGTCCTCTGGCTGTTTTTTAGAACTGGCTCCAGTTTTCATTTTAACATTGATGTGTCTTTACATGGGTTTCTTTGGTTTTATGGAGAGTTTCTTTAATTTATTGATTTCACAGTTTTATCATAGTCAGAATTTTCTCTGGTCCCACCCAGCCCTGTGGTCTCCAAGAATTTCTCCCACCCATGGTCCCTCAGCCATTTATAAAATAATTACTCTGAGGCTTAATATTAATTATAAACTATTTGGCCTATCTATCAGATTTCTTGCTAGCTAGCTCTTTCATCTTAAATAAACCCATTTCGATTAACCTATGTTTTGTCACATGGCCGTGGCATGTGACTGCTGACATGTTGCTCCTTGGTGTCTGGATGGCATCTCCCACTCCACCCTTCTTTGTCACCCTCTGCAGCTTGAATGTACTGCCTAACCTTATTCTGCCTCACCATTGGTCAAACAGCTTCATTTATCAACCAATGATAGCAACACATATTCACAGCATACAGAAAGGCATCCTACAGCTTTTTATCATCTTTCACTAAAACAAAGAAGGTTTTGAAAAATACCTTTTTGGCTTTACAGTACTTCTCTCCTGGAATTGGCAATGTACATCAATGATGTGATAAATGCTTTGTCCATCTTCGTTCCTTTTGTTTCTCTTATATTAGTTTTAAGATCATTGTTCATGGAAGAACAAAGTGAGAATAAATGAATCTATTTAACATCTTGAAGAAATATTATTTCTTTATGGATTTAAAATACCTTTGTTAAATATATTCCATCTTTGGAAAGTTAAATGATATATTTTTAATGTAATCTTAAAATAAGGGAATTAAATATAATGCAACTGACCTGAAAATATGTACTGATTTAGCTTGTTATCAAAAGGAATTTGAGCATCCTTCATTTTATTGTTTTATCTCTAAAGCAATCATGCATGACAAGAGAATAACAAATATAGAGAATCACTCAAAAATATGCTTATAGAATTCCTAGTCTGTTATGATTTTCTGTTTGATTAACTGAGGAGACTAGTACTGTTTGTGGCTTTAACAAATCTACTACATGATATTCATTAAGACTAGATATCCATCACTATCTTATGTTCTATTTGATTTGGCTTTTTATTGTTGTTTGTTATTGTCTAAGTACAGATAAACTCACACCATGTTAAAAAATTCTGGATGAAGGGCTAAAAAAATAATTCAGCAGCTGACATATTGATAATAATATATGTTTTCCTTCCAAATGCAGCACTAAAGGCACTAAATACACATACATAAGCATGCATGCATACATACATACATACATACATAACATACATACTCTCTAGTGGCTCATGTCTTTTTTTTTTTTTTTGGTTTTTCAAGACATGGTTTCACTGTGTAATAGTCCTGACTATCCTGGAACTCAACTTGTAGATGAGGATGACCTCAAACTCACCAAGATCCACCTGCCTCTGCCTCCCAAGTGCTGGGATTAAAGGCATGAGCCACCACCACCCAGCTATGGCTCATGCCTTTAATCCCAGAATTTGGAAGGCAAAGGCAGGTGAATCTCTGTGAGTTTGAGTAGACCAATTTGGTCTACATAGAGTTCCAAGACAACTAGCGTTTCATAGATCCTGTCTTAAAATGTATGTGTGTATGTATGTGTTTTGTGCGTGTGTGTGTGTGTGTGTGTGTGTGTGTACACAAAAGACACAAAAATAGATATACACATAGAGTATATTTTGTATTACCTTTTGTATGTATTCTTAACATACACATATATATATAGAACTACACATAAGGCTTATACAAACACAGAGCACACATATGAAAGGTAACTCAAAATACATTTTAATCTCAAAATAAAAGTATATGTAATCTCTAATCTCCCAGGATGAAAATAAGTTATAGGTAGGGCTATTTGAAGATTATAAAGATACATTTTCTCCTTTAAGAGTCATGTCTTGGCGGGCAGTGGTGGCGCATGCCTTTAATCCCAGCACTCGGGAGGCAGAGCCAGGTGGATCTCTGTGAGTTCGAGGCCAGCCTGGGCTACCAAGTGAGTTCCAGGAAAGGCACAAAGCTACACAGAGAAACCTTGTCTCAAAAAACCAAAAAAAAAAAAAGAGTCATGTCTTACATAATGATATCTATTTTAAAGTCTCACAATGGCAACTTCACACAAATATTTCCAAAAATCAAGAAGCCTTTTAAATAAATGAATAAAATTCAGGTGTAGAATATGCTGGTGCTAATTATTGAGGTGGGAATTATAATGTGTTCACTGAACTTAACCTTAAATAAGATGAAATCTATACATTCCTATAACTTGTAACCATTTATGACATATATATTTTGATTTAGCAGAAATGACATTTTAGAGAAAAACAATTCTGCTTTCCTTTTAAACTGATTGATTGATAAACAGGATAGAAGTTAACTGGTTATAGATGACAAGATTTAGTGTTTCGAAGCTATAAATCTTACCATTTCTTGTAAAAAGGAATTTAGTTTTATGTTTACATGATGCATTTCTATGGACCTGCTTTAAAAAATAAGTTCTGTCTTCTACATTGCAACTCAAAATTATTCATTTTGTTCATTGAACTACTTCATTTTGTTCATTAAACTTTAGTACTCCTATGGATTATTGGTTTTGAAAACATATGTAGCTTGGATTTACTTAAAATGTCATCTACGTTAAGTCTGTAATTTAATTATTTTTTAGTGCTTTCATGTTTATGCAATCATCTTTGCAATCCCATTTTGAATATTAGCCCCATATTAAAAGTTCTCTTTTGTACGTTTGCATTTTTAGTAATAAGGAACCATTATTCTGATTTCTGAATAGATAACCTTGAATTTTCTACTCATATACTTAGAATAAAATGTACATTTGTGATTATAATTGAAGTTCATCATGTGATAGTATACATTAGTAATTTCTTTATGTTTTTTATAGTTCTGTTATATTGTTATGTATTCCACTTACTAATTCATAAACTGATCAGAATTTTGAATGGAAGTTTATGATTTTTATGCTTAACTTACTAAGAAATTAACAAATTGATTTGCAGGGTGGTTATACCATGATACGTTTCCAGCAGCATACTTGAGCGTTCAGTCTCTCTATCTCCTTGTGAGCTCATGACAATTAATTTCTTTCATTGATGATGTCCATAGCCATTAAAATGGATGGTACAGTGATATCTTGTGATTTTAATTTGTATTTTCATACTTACCCATTCATATATTGGTAAAATGTCTGTTTTAATATTGCACCATTTTCTAAAGATGTATTATTTTATTGATTTACTGGAATTCTTTCTGTGTTTAAAATGAAAGCTTCACATTAACTTTTAAAAACATTTTACCCATAGGAAAATAATTTACATCAAAGTCACACGGATTAAGCAACTCCTGTCAAAGCTATTGTTTATCAATAAGCTTTGAAGACTAAGCAATTAAACAAATTATGGAAATGTTATTTACTCCTTTAGAGGTTCTGTCAATCACAATTTAATATGTCATAAGGTATAACTAACATTCAACCATAATTTAAATTATGATTTATACTCAGTCTTGGAAAGAACAACTTTACTTCTATGTCCTGAAGATTTTTTAAAGGTCAGTGCGTATCTCTGTAATTCTGTGTTTTTCTAGTTCAAGAAAGTAAGTTCTTCCTGGACATTTCCAACCTTCCTCTTTCCTGGGCTTAAAATTTCACAACCATGCTCACAGTAGCTCCTCTGGAACACTAAGAGAGAGAGTGATGGATGGCTGGAAGATAGATTGAACTCTGCCCTGAATTATTCACTCCCAGCACTTTCAAACAGACACATATAAGCAAGATTTTATTTCCTTCAAAAAATTCTGCTTGCTCTGTTTTTTTCTCCCTTCCTTTAGTTCATGCATCTTTCAGGCTCATTTATTACCACAGGAAGTTGAAGTGCAGCTAATGCTAATTATACTTCAAAATACAAAAAGCACCTGCATGATACAATCAAATAGAATCCATTAGATTGGAAAGCATCTCAATTATCTCTTTTTATTGCATTGTATATATATAGTAAAAAAAAAAAAAAGGCTTTGCCTAAATTGTGGGCTGGCACTTTGATTTTTTGCAGGTCTTCAGTTTTCCCTCTCAAATATTCTATGCTTGTGTCTCAAAAACCTCTTGCCTGTTATCAGGGACTTAGTCCTACAATTACAGCCTTCCTTTCCTATACTGTTAATTTTTCATCTCTCAGATTGATTTCATCGTTATCCATTGATATGCTAATGTGTTTCATCTCAAACGTGTTTTAAAGTATATGTGCTTTTCCTAATTCAACATCATTCTCCTAATCCAATACTCACTTAATATAAGAAACAGAGATAGCATGTATATATTCTCCTCCAGTTTGATATGATCCTTTTGTTCATCTCAGTTGTTATAATTAATGACTGATAACATCGTGCAAACCATATGAAACTCAAGTTAGCTTGCTACTTGTCTGTTAGAGGTGTGCCTTCTCTGTCATGACCCAAGACATCTGAAACTAAGACAGAATGACATTTGCTGGGCTAAACTAATTCCAAATGTAAAGCATTATTAACCAAGCTATAAAATAATAGCTTCATCATTCCCCAAATGAATCTAGACAGCCCATTTAAGTATCTTCTGTCACTAACCCCACCAGTCCCCAGCTATGCTTCTTAAAAATAAAGATCATGAAGACACCCATGATTATCCTGGGTACTCACAGTAGTGTCTACTTTCATTGGCCTTCAAGTTTGGTAATGCTTGTGACGGCTAAGTAGGGTCTCTCTTTCTTCTGTTGACATGCTTAAATTACTAGGTAGCATGTTTAGTTATTGTTCTGGGTCTCTATGAGAAGCTTACTCAATTATAAAGGATAGAAACATGAAAATTCAAATCTCCAAGTTTCTTGAACCTAAGTTAATAGTCTTCATTTTAGTATTGAATACAAAATATAATTGAAATAACATAATCCATTTTTAATGCCTTCAATCTTTTACTGCTAAAGGAAACGTTTTCCTCAAAGTGTATTTTGAGTCATACTAACATTGTTCAAAGGCTTTTAATAATTTCTCTTTGAAGACTGTTCATAAAACAGAAATCTTTCAAGAGAGCTACAAAATGTCTCATTATATTAAAGTTATACAGCTCTTTTTAAAGTCTAATATCATGGGCTTTTTCCTCTATCCTTATCTTATCTCTTCATCTTCTCAATTCATACCCTAATATAATTCATGACATCCAGATGAGTTCTGGAATTATAAAGGCTGAAATCTCTGCTATAATTGTGGATTGTTGAGTAAGAAGTGAAGAGAATCACCTTGGAAGGAAGGTGAATGTTTATCAGAGTGGGAAAAAATGGAATATAAGAGTGTGTAACTTCTTAGTTTAACTCTCTATTGTACATGTACACATTGGTGATAAAGTACTCCCAAGATTACCACTGTCTAGGGCATCTATTCTACCCAAGTGTTATGTATTTAGAATAGAAAGCTGTCTAGGTTGAGCAAGGTTAATAGTGATACATTCAGAGAGTAAAAGGCTGTGTTCTTAATTGGAATTTTATCTTTTTTTTTTAAGCCAGGTGGAAAATAATTGGAAATAACTCATAAAATAAAGTACCTGTAGAAACTTCTTGAAGAAAATCACATATAAATCAACTGTTTTGAGTTCATGGGGACAGAAGTTATGTGTAATTTTATGCATGTTAATAACAGGAAAAAAGAATTTAACTCAGGATTTTCATAACCCACTAGGATGGATGACTTTCATGGTATTAGGGCTAATCAGTCCTTATTTTGTTTCAGTGACTACTGTGTGGCAGACTTTGTATTACACACTTCAGGGATACAAAGCTGTAGCCTTTGCATGTTACTGTTACTTCAATGTATATGATTGAGTCCAATACCTTCTATTAAACAAACCATACTTTCATTTTTAAAATTTATATACTTCCATCTGATAGAGATTTCCAGAAATTTACTAGAATAAAAGTTGACTTGCTTTATAAAAATATATAATTAATACTGTGTCACTTAATAACAACCTCTCAAATATAATAAAATGCATTAATGATATAACTATTTTATATTTGTAAGAAGTATTTTACAAAGTAGTTCATTCAATGCATGTGTACATATACCTAAATATATAAACAGTTGGGTGTAGTCTGCCAGACGTTTCAATGAGGATAATTCTGATTTTTGTTATTAGTAAGCCACACAGATGTCAGTGGTTTCATAAAATGTAATGTAATCTCGCCTTCATTTAATGCTACATGTAGATTCTTTGTTCAAGGTTAGCTGTTGTTCACTTTGTGATGCAGAAGGAGAACCTATCATTTTATAGCTCTGATGGCCTTTCCCCAAGTTCTTTAGAGTTCTCTCCATCTATTGACAGAATAGAGACAAATGGAAAAATCCAAGCTCTTCTTTTTAAAAGAACGAACTAAGAAAATAAACCATGATTCTTTTAATTAAGTTTTAAATTGATTAAATTCCATTCATGAAACCAGTCGCATATCTGTACCTAGTTTATCTTCAGGGAAGAACCAGGAAGAGAAGTAACTGTGCAGTGACCTCAAGATCCAATCCCCTACTCTAGAACACAGAGCACAGATTTTTCTTTTCAGGAGTAACAGTAATGTCCATCAAACTCCTAATGTCATGTTTATTTCCACATCATTTCCAAATCAATAATATGTAAATAGCATTTAATTATAGTCTGTGTTTAAATATTTACCCAGTAGGAAAATTTTGCCTTGCAGATGTTTAATTGCGGTTCATTAATTGCATACTGTGATATGATGGAGAGCAGTCTCAAGAGCAATATTGTGATACAGTAGAACTATTTACCTCTATTCTAATGCAACATCAGTCTTAGGAACATTTACAACCCCTCCCACCATGCTGCATTTCCTACTATCTTTAAATAGCACACAGGTTACCAGCCTCTTGAATGAAAGGACAGATGCACATTCTCATTCAGAGTATTTTACTTGCCTTAGTAATCAGATGCATTACTTTTAATCTTTATCAAATTAATGAAAATTCTAACAATAACAATAGCTTAAATTTCCTTAATTTTGTATTGTTTTTCTCATTCTTTTGTGTTAACAAGTTTAATGAACTATAAATTTTTGTTATTTTTCAGTGTTTGCAAATACAACCTGTTTTACTGATTTTGCTAATCTGCATAAAAACAGAAACTAAACTAAGTTAAATAAAAAAAAAAAAGGCCGATGTTCCAGTTCTCATTTATAAGTCTACAATTCAGAAGGCTAAGGCAGGAGAATTACCAAGAATTAGAGATCAGGTAGTGATCCATATTGAGTTCCAACTTAACATTGGCCACAGAGTAGATGCTGTCTATCACTGTTTTAATAAATAGTCAGATTGTCACTCTACCTTCTACATACTTACCTGTTTAGGCTTGTTCATTTTAAGAAAGGGACCAAAAAGTAAACTAATTCTCTCCAGTACCTCAGGAAATAATTTCCATTCTAGAATAAAGAATGTTTTGGGGGGTAACAGTCAGTTCCAGTCGGCCATCATCAGAGAGTGGTTGATGAAGAAACACCATGTGACTGGTCAAAATGCTGAGAATAAGTGGTGATAGAAAAACCGTGTCCTAAAAGGATCATCTGTACATCCTCCAAGTGTCAAAGAAAGTTGCAGAAGAGGAGGCTACAAGAATGTAAGAGCCAAAGGATGAGGCAGTGTGCAGCACAAAGATGTCTTCTGGATACAACACAGCCTTTTACTCATGAAAACACTGCAGTTGTGGTTATCTGCACAAGATCTGCACAAGAATGGACGCATCAACATTGTTTCATGGATAGGTGAGAGACCCATTCATGGCTGTGAAGGACTCTTGGTGGGTAATAGTTGCAGGATTAGGACCCCCTAATCTTTTCCTTAAATGGTGTAGACTCCTTTTAAACACCTCTAATTAAGCTCACAGGATCACACACACAAAAAGAAGATACCACATTAGAAAGAGACTGTGGGAAAGAACAAAGTTTCCATTGGAAAATGGAGGAAGATGAGGCGGCAGGAAGGGGTGGGGATGAAAAATGACTAAACTTCATTATACATGGGTAAAACTGTCAAAGAATAACAAATGAAAAAACTCTCTGACATGTTCCCCATTTACTGAAATGAATTAACTTTCTATGACATTTGTACATGTGGATGAAGATCTAAATGTGTACTAGTAGAAGTATATACTATAACAATGCATCCTAAAGATTTCTTCCTTTCATTACTAATAAATGGCTATTTTCACAAGTTTAAGAGATACTTATATTCTAGTATCTTTACTTATGTAGCATTTCCTTTATAATTTGGTAAGTTCCGTGGCAAAAAAAAAAAATCGAGTCATCTCTTGTTTCCTTACATCTCCTTCTTGAAGAACCAAAAAGTGTTTAACTACAGATCTCCCTAGACACATTCTTTATCTTTTTTTATTTTTCCTTGTGTTCTCATACTACAATTCAACACAATTACCTGCCCTTCATATTTCTTACAATTTGCAGCCATGTGCAGAGATTTGAACTGACACATGGTTGATTCCTTTGGAAAGATGACAGGCAAAACTGAGTGCTTCCATCAGCAGCATCTGAGAGCCAAAATCACATTCAGTGTTCAAACTCACTAACGTTTTAGGACACACTGTATTGCTAGTCTTCATTAATTCCCAGAAACAGAGCTTCCTGAAATATTTCCTCATTTTATAGCTTAACCAGTAGATCAGTTGATATTCAAAAGATATATAGAGGATTGTTCTCTTTACAAATAAAAAATGTCCATCTGTGGGCTGCAGAGCTGGCTTAAGAATTGAGCGCTCCTAGAGAAGATAGAAACTCAGGGTCCTAGCACTCATGTGAAGTGGATCACAATCATCTATAACTCAGGGTCCTGGGGATTCAACACTCTCTCTTGGAATCACTGGGTACCCATACACAGGTGGCATACACACAAAGACACATGCATAAAAATAAAGCCAGAAGTTAAACACCTGAGTGCAAAGTTGACCAAATTTGTCTTATTTTGTTTTCTTTCTCCTATGTGATTATGTGACCATGAACTTGAACATATTTATTTCCCTTCAAACCATTATAAACCTACACATATCTATATCTAGTTTAAAGGTGCCTGGTACTGGCAAGGATAAAAATATTCAAGTAGGTTGTGACTGAGTCATTTTGATGTGACTTTGGTCATCTTTGGTAACTTCCTTACTCTCAAATATAACAAGAAGTTCCAAGCAGGCTTTGTATATTTCCTGCTCAGAGATAGACTGGATATCTATCCAATAAATGCTGGCTTCCTCCAATGAGAAATATTACTGCAAAATTACAATTTGGACATCAAGATGCTCACTGCAAAAAGCTTTTTTTTTCTAGACCTGTTTAATGGTCAGAACTAGAAGAGAATTTGGCCTTATAGAATATTATATCTTTATATACTCCTCATATATATTCACACTGATTTTCATTGTCCAAAATTAAAATTTAAAATTTTTGTCTTTTGTCTTTTTCACTGAAACTCTCATTCTCAAAACCAAGAAATAGAATATCTCAAAAATCATTTGTTTTAATCCATATTTATTAGCAGTTTCAAAATAATACTACTCATACTGATTTAGCAAAATAAGATTGTTTAAAGCAGGTACATTTTTTGTGTATGTTCAATCCACATGATTCCATATTCTTAAGCAGTGTTGCTATATCTACATTGTTGAAAAATGTAACCAACTCAGTTCTTTCCCTTTATCTTAACCCAACAAATCACTACACATTTAGCATTCCATATCAGTTATTTTTTTATTAGAGTGTTTCACTTTAGCTAAACTCATTCTTGGATCTTCTTCAAGATAGACACATAGACATTATTGATTTGATTTTTTTAGCATGTCAGCAACAGCTTTACTGCACATAGACTTGAAGACAGTTTTTTGGTGCTTATAAGTTCTTGCCTCATATTTTATTCTATTGAGTTCTCCAACTTCTCTTGGCTTAAAGCAGTGCTGTTTCAAATGTGTATATCTATCCAATTTACTTTTGACCTTTATAGGACAGAGGCCTCATTTGAATAAAATTCTTATGGTGACCAATAACACCATAAGGCAGGATTGAACTCACGCTCATAGCACGAAACTCACATACACCTACTTAGTACTGTAGAGGACTGATACACAGCCTGCTGTGGCCTGTGTGTTTCTTCACAATATTCTTAGCCTGAACCTGCTACCATACACCTCAGGTGATTCTGGCCACACACATGCTTAACTGACTGGGTTCCACATCTTGTACTGGCACTGGAGTCTACAGTCTCCATTTGCAAGCCCTGGCCTGGGGTCAGAGGTTAACTAGATTGCCACTGTTGTTTTGCAATTGAAATACATACTGTTTGGCATTGAGAAATAATTCGGAATCTTATTATGACATCTCTGCTCTGTGACCCATGAACAGAAACTATGTCTGTGCTGTTTCCCAAAATGGGAGGATGTATGGGGGAGGTAGAACTTCTGCACAGTTGATTCCTAAGGCTAAGGCTTAGCTTACTTCTACTCTTTCCCAAGTAGGAAATATCTTTCACCCAATAAAATTACCTGATGTTGGACAAGAGGAGATGAGGATATACTTCCTTCCTATCTTCATGGATGCATCCCTTCCTATCATGATACTAAAGCTGTGCACCGTGATCTCTGGCATGTTTTTCTTACCTATTCTAAAGGGAGAATTGCTGTGGGATGTCCTGTATGCTGTGAATATATGTTGCTATGGTTGATTGATAAATAAAACACTGATTGGCCACTAGCCAGGCAGGAAGTATAGGCGGGACAAAGAGAGAGGAGAATTCTGGGAAGTGGAAGGCTGAGGCAGGGAGACTCTGCCAGCCGCTAAGAGAAGAAGCATGATGTAAGATACTGGTAAGCCACTAGCCATGTGGCAATTTATAGATTAATAAAAAATGGGTTAATTTAAGATATAAAAACTAGATAGCAAGAAGCCTGCCACGGCCATACAGTTTGTAAGCAATATAAGTCTCTGTGTTTACTTGGTTGGGTCTGAGTGGCTGTGGGACTGGCAGGTGAAAGAGATTTATCCTGACCTTGGGCCAAGCAGGAAAACTCTAGCTACAAGTCTTCCAATTTCCTGAAGGACCAGCTGACTAAACATTGGATATAATAACATGAATGGAAGCAGAACACTAGTATTAAGAATTGAACAAAAAGTCAAGGTGGTGCCTACCTAGTGCTTACAATCCTATGGACTACTAGACGATACTCTGCACATTACCAAAAGATAATGATAAACACCAACCCAGTGACAAACTTGTGGTGATATTTTATTTGTGCTGAAAGGTGGTGATATTTTATTTGTATGTTAATAAATAAAGTCTGCCTGGAGATCAGAGGTCATAGCCAGCCATAAACAGAAGTCAGGTGGTGGTAGCACACGCCCTTAATCCCGATCACATGGCAAGCAGAGTCTCTGTGTGTTGAAGGACACAGCCAAGCATGGTGACAGGAGCCTTTAATCCCAATACCAACCATAGAGACCTGGAGGTCTGTACAGACAGGCAGTGACAAGGAAGTGAGGTAGCTGGGCTAAGAGCCAATGAGAAGGCAGAACAGCAAGGCAATAAAGGCACAGGTTAGACAGGAAGAAGCTCTCTCTTGGAAAGCTATGGTGGCGTGGTGTGCTAAGGTTAGCTGGTGGCTATTCCTATTTCTCTGATCTCTACGGCTTTCACCCCTGTATTTGGCTCTGTGTTTCTTATATAATAAGACTGTTTAGAAATTCATCTACACAAACTCTTTGCTCTATACGAGTGACCCATCTGTAAAACACATTGCTGCAGCAGTGGCACAAAGTCTGTGAGAGGAACTAATCAGTATCTGATTTTACTGAAGGCCCATTCCATAAGATGGGACCCATACCCAACACTGCTTGAGTGCCACGAAACTGAGGCTAGATAGGCCAGGACATACAATAATACTAACTGAATCCCAACATCACTCTGCCAGACTCATAGATCAGTGCCTTGCTCAATCATCATCAGAGAAGCTTCCTCTTGCAGCAGATGGGAATGAATACAAAGGCACACAGCCAGACCTTACGTAGAGAGCAAGAAATCCTGGAACACTCAGCCCTAAAAGGGCTACCTCCATCAAATCCCTCCCATCAGGGCTGTAGGAATGCTGCTGAAGTGGAAGCAGGAAGAATGTAACAGGCAGAGGGCATGGGGGAAATCAAAAAGTCAGGGCCTGTAGACACACCAGGACCGGTACAAACATGAACTCACAGAAACTGAGGCAGCCTGCACAGGATCTGTACCAGAAGGTGTCCTAGAGCTGAAAAGAGAAGTAAACACACACCGTTCTCTAACCCAAAAGCTATTCCACTTGATAGCTACTTGCAAATAAAACGACTCCCTTTTTTCCAAGGGAGTCTCACTGGGGAAACAAATTACTCTTAAGGGTAGGCCCCATGTACAATCATAGATGGCCAACACAAAAAAAAATTTGTTTCAAGGTTCTTTGTCTCATAAATTAAGTCAAGGGTTTTGGGTTTGTTTTTTGTTGTTGGTGGTGGTGGTGATTTTCATTGTTGTTGTTGTTTGTTTCTTCTTTTTCTTCCATACAGGGTATTTTTTTTTTCTTTTGCAAATACATTATTGGTTCCAGTTTGAGGTTTTTATGGGACTTGTGTGTATCACTGAGTCTATATTCTTTTCCTTTAGCTCTTTTTCTTGCTTTGTTATTTTTGTCATATTTTGATTTGTTTGTTTATTATTTACCTTATTTTATTTTTATCACTTAGAAGCCTGCTTGTTTCCTAATGAGAGAGAAAGATAGTAGTAGCATCCAGATGGGTGGAAATGGGAGTAAGCAGTGGAAAAACCGTCAGAATATATTGTATGAAAAATATATATTCAATAAAGGATAAATAAATATATAAATACAATTATTATCCAGAGGGATTTTCTAATCCCATAGTTCTGTTCATTCTTTCCTAGCTGATTCAATTATTGTTTGTTCTTTTCTTTCTCTCCTGTTCGTATCAGATCTTGCTGATTTCATGAGATTGAGATGATTCATTCTTTTCTTTTCCTTCTAAGAATGTTTTTCTTTCCTATGCTCTCATGAGGCTCTCATGAGAGGTCTCTGTGTATAAAATTCCATTAAGTATCTGCACTTAAGTAGGTTTGGTCATAAATTATGTTAACTCAGGCTTATCTTTAGTGTTCTTATCTACCCATTTGGCTTTAACATTTTTTTTTCTTTTGGAAAGAGAAGTCTTGGCTGGAAGTTATTTACTTCCAGGGCCTGAAATATTTCATTCTGTATTTTTCTTGATTTGAAAGTTCCAATGATCCTCCAGTGTGTTTGTCTTTGCAAGTTAGGATTTTTCTCTTTGGTTGTTTAATCTCATTTCTTTGTTTTTTAGTTTGAGTTTTTGACTATGAAGTTTCACAGAGAAATTTTTCTGTGATTGTTCTTAAAAGGGGTTCTAAATGCCTTGTGCTTTGATGTCAATTTCTTTTCTTTTCTGCTATTGTTGAATAGATTTTCTGCATCTTTAGTTTTTAATCTCAGCTCCTTATTCTACTCCCTTGAATACTGTGTTTGAATTCTTCTGCATGTTTCAGTAATCTTGGATGTTGTGGCCATACCTGCTTGATGTTTGCTTTCTGATGTTTGTTTGCTTTTTTGCTTTCTGCCTTTATTGGTGTCTAAATGTAGAATTGACTCAGCTCTTATTTTCTGTCCCTGATATTCACTTTCAATAGATCTAATCTATTGGTGATGTTTTCAACTGTATTTTTTTTATTTGATTGAACATTTTAACTCTAACATCTGTCTGGTTGTTCTGTTTTCAAGATCTCAACTTCAGTGCTGAATTTCTCTTCCATGTTACTGCCTTTCTCTTTTGTACTATTAGCTTTACTGTGGACATCTTGAATTGATTTCCTTTCTTTATTCATCTTTGTATATGTTTCATTTTTGAAATCACGGGATTTCATTTTTGAAGTAAGCTTTTTGATTTCTTGGTCGGACATTTCAAACATTTCAGTATCTTTGGATTTGTAATTGAGAAGTTATATTCTCTTGGAGACATTGTGCTGTCCTGCTTTTTGTGTTTCTGTATTATAATTATTACATCTGCTGTATTGAACATCTCTTAAGACTTTATGAGTATCTTCACAGTAAGCCTCCTACCTGTGGGGTCTGAGGAAATGCTGAAGGAAGACCTCAGACTCAAATAGAATGTAAAAGCAAAGAGCATTTATTATAACAGCATGCATTTGGGGTCATTCACCCGTACAAACTGGCAATGACCTCGAGAAGGACATGCAAGTTCCTTTTAAGCACCACTAAGAGGAGTTTCAGTGACAGCTACATAATTGGTTAAGCAAGCAAAAGTTATGTTTATATATTTATAATTGGCTAAGGTTTAGTCTTTTCATTTTTAGACACATCTACACAAGCTTGGACATGACTCAAAGCAGGCTGCTGGGTTTGTCCTTGAGATACTGTAAGGCTGACTTAGGCCCTCTGTGTTTGTTCTCTCTCAACCCTGAATGTAAAGGCCATGCAGATAAATGACCCTTTGCTGGAAAAGACACCCGTTTTGCCCTTTCCAACTTAAATTTCGTTGTAAAAAGTGGGAGAGTTTAACCCTTTCATACCCTTTAGGGGACAATCCCCAGTAGCATTAAGGGAGAAGAAAATTAACCACTGAAGCAGGGCAGTGTTGGTGGCGCACGCCTTTAATCCCAGCATTCAGGAGGCAGAGCCAGGCGGATCTCTGCGAGTTCGAGGCCAGCCTGGGCTACAAAGTGAGTTCCAGGAAAGGCGCAAAGCTACACAGAGAAACCCTGTCTCAAACCGCCCCCCCCAAAAAAATGAAAGAAAAGAAAAGAAAATTAACCATTGCAATAGCACCAAGAGCAAAATGAACATGACTAGACAAAGAAACTCAAACCACCTCGTGCACTATCAATGGCTACATAAGAGAAAATGACAAAAATATACATAGTATGTGCTATGAAGCTATATTTTATTTAGGTTAGAAGCAAACATAGTAAATGAATAAAATTAAGGAAGACAGGAACAGGAAAGGAGGGATAGGTATGGTCAAATTAAGAAAGGAAAAAGATGAGTGGGAAAGAATATTATAAATAAGAAGAAAAGGAGTAAGAGTGTTTTTTTAAATTCTTATTTTCCAAAAAGAAGGAACTAAATTTAAAAAAATTGATAACTATAATAAAAATAAGGAATAAAATTTTGCTTTAAGGTAAAAATAAAATTTGATAACATATAATAAAAATAAAGTCCAAATTTTAAAAAATGCATGATTTGAAACCAAAGGGCTGGATCAGAGAGTAAAGTTGTTTGCTGTTCAATCTAGAAGTCCCAACTTCCACTTCCACACCTAGAACCCATCATGCATGCAGAGAACTGAATTCCAAAATTCATCCTCAAGTCTCCGCATTGAGCAATCTCACCCTTAGGCAGGCACATACCACACATATGCTTACTAATAATAATAGGTTTTCCTAAAGCAGTGATTTTAGCATGTTCAGAGTATTATGATAGCCATTTTTAAATCAAGTCATTTGATTCGTTTTACAGTCTTGTGTGATGGGACCAACTGTTATACTTGTGCTATTGATGAGGAAACTGAGACAGAACAAGTTGACTTTAAGCAATTTGTTATCAATCTTGATGTGGCAGAGATATCAAGATCTGGATATGCATGGTAGGCTTCCAGACAATACCACATACTAGGTCATTGTATTTGAGAGTTCAATAATAGCATATATTGGTATTTTAATTGAGCAATAAATGAGGCTATAAAAGTTCCTCATATCTCAGTCGGGGTACTTTCTAACAACTAAGACAACCATCTCCCTAAAAGAAATACGATTAACTATAATCTACAATATTAGGTGAGAGAAATGCAGAAACCAAGCAATGATCTATCTACATCCTAGACAACATGGGCCTGAATTCACCAAATAACGAAGTGTCTCTCAGGAAATGCCTCTAGAACTTAGTCAAGGATGGCTTGAAATGGATTAGTCAAAGGATAGACGTGCACAAATGGAGCCAGCTCATCCAGTTCAAGGTAAAAATACACTGCACAAGACAAGGTAACTTCTCAACCCACCCGATGAAGCACATGACCTATGGTGACATAGGCGTGGTGGCTATGTGAAAGAAATGTAAAACTCCCCTTTCTGGCCACTCAAAGGACAAGCAGCTTCCTCTCCCTCCCTTCCTTTAAATTCCTCTCTCACCACCAACCTTTCAGATAAATAAACTTGAGCTTTGGCTCCTGTTCAGTTTTCTGGTGGATCTGCTAAAAGCTGCTCCTTCTATGGTCTAAAATTAGCCCTCCATTGTTCTTTAGGCACTGGAATGAAAGCTGATATCTAAGTCAGGTGATATATGAAGTCAGGATGTAAAGTTTTTCTATCAAAAAAAAAAAAAAACCTCTTAAATCACCCTTTAAAAAAAGTGATAAACTACTAATTGTCCAGAGAGTGAGTTATTCAGTTAATTTGCATGCGGTTCTCATTTACTTACCCAGTAGGGGTGTTCTGTGCACAGCCACCAGATTAACTTTGAGTAATTGACAGCATTCTCCAGCTGCCTCAGTTTAAAATAATAATAATAAATGAGGATTTTAACAACTGCTTTCTAAAGTCTCATTTCCTTTGTACATCAAACAGAATATGCTAAATAAACTTTAAGCAATATTTTGAATGGGTATTCAAATTGATTCCATGCTATGCAGAATTTGCAATTTTGAGATTATGTATGATCTCAAGAGATTCATAAATTATTATTTGAATGATGGATGCTTTTTGATATAAACATTATTTATTCTCTTGGCTTAAAGCTGTTTCCAATAAATTTATCAGTAACTTACAATTCACACGAAATTTGAGGTGCTGCTTTTATCTAAAATAGGAAAGGTAAAATTTAAAATATTTTTTAGCTATGTGCCTTGCCAAACCAGGCATGTGATCTTTATGTTTGATTTAGCAACTATACTTACAAAGGAACTGACTGAGTTAGTCCCCAATACAATGGTGTTTGTAATGGGAACTGTGATAGACAATCGAGTGTAAATGAGTTGAGGAGGCTCTATCATAGCATCTTTAGAAATGCCAGGTGTTACCACTTGGGGTGACAATACTCTTCCCAAGATCATAAACTAACCAAAACTTTCTTACCAAGCATGAGAACACCTCTTTCAAATTGTTGTTCAGTTGAATCCAAGAGATTCTCAAAACATTCTGGGCAACTGCAGTTGCTCTTTACTGCTACTCAGAAGTTCAAGGGAATCCCTGTTACTGAAAACATTACACACTTCTTTTACATGAGACATGTAAGAATCAAGCTGGAACTGGCCCAAAAGCCTCTTCCATGAGGACGAGCTTTCATAGTACAAGAAAATGCTATCAGCTACCAGAGAAAGACAGTGGTCAATGCACAGCTATAACACCTATGAAGTACTACAAGGCCACCATGGCAAGATATCCTCAAAGGTGCAATAATGGTGCTTATACCTTGGTAGTAACCAATAACTATTTAATTGGACCTATACCCACTCAATAGGAAGGAATCCGTGCCTGCTGTTGTAAAAGTAGTCAATTTCCTGAGGTCATAGATCCTAGAGGAGAACCTAGTACTGTCAATTTCTTGAACTAGTATAATTCCTAACTGCATTCTAAATACTTGGCTTTATACACACAAGTAAGAGTAGCTCTCAATCCTCATCAAAGAAACTTATATTTTGAGCAGATAGAGACCATTGCAGAAAGCCACAACCAGTCAAAACGCAGAGAATGACTAAGCATGAGGTGCAGATTCCCAACTGATACATCTGTAATACAACCCCGACACACAAGGTTTAGGAGACATCTTAGGAGAGTGCAGAAAGTCTGTAAGAACCAAAGGACCTGGAAATCTACTATGAGATTGTGCATTCTAGATATGACTATGAGCTACACCCATCTAATATCAATAATGTGTCTGCCTAACCAAAATCTGAGCAATGAAAACACCAGTCACAAGTCGTTTGTGGATGGGGAGAATCTCAAGCAACAAATAATGACTTCTTAGGGAAGGAGAATTGTTCTTCTCAAAGAATAAGTTCCTAAATAGCTATCTAATACCAAGTGGACATCCCTAAAAGCATATACGTTACTCTAAATGGATTCAGCATGCTATATTTATATATTCATTAATATATATCATATGTAAATATGATATATACATATCAATAAAAACGAATGAAGAAGAGGCCATGAATTTTAAAGAGAGAAGGATCATAAAAGGAGTTAGAGGGAAGAGATGGAGTTAGGGAAATGATGTAGTTATGTTTTAATAAAAAATAACATTTTTAAAAGAAGAATATTATTACATATGATTTAGTCATGGATATTGCTCTTCTGTGCTTTAGTTGGTTAACTTGATATAGCCTACCTTCACCTGATAAGGGAGACTCAGTGAAGGGATTACCCTGATCATATTGTCCCATGGGTATATCTATGGGCAATTGTCTGGTTGTTAATTTTATGTAGAAGGGTCCAGCCAATGTGGGCAGAACAATCCCTAGGCAGGTGGTCCTGGGCTGTATAAGAAAGCTAGCTAAGCATGACCCTCTGAACAAGCAACATTCTTGTATAATTTCTGCTGTATTTCTTTACCTATGAGTGAGTTCCCAACGAGAATTAACAGCAAACAAGTCTGTTTTTGATGTCTTCCTTGACTTCCTGCCCTGACTTCCCTCAGTGATAAGCTGTGGCCCGAAAGTGAAAGCTAAATAAAGATGTTCCTCTTCTCCTCTGACTGTTTTATCACAACAACAGAATGAAACCAGGAAAGATACTATAAAGAGGAAAACACAAAAGCTACACAAATGCAAGCTATTCCAATATCATGTGCGGTCCTTACATGAAAATTTTAGTCAGTCCTTGACCAGGCCTTCAACAATGCATTTGTTCTTTCATTTCTTTAATTTAAAACCATATCCAGTAACTTTAAAATATAACAATATATTTACTCTGTTTTTTTTGAAGGTACATAGTTCTGAATTTCTAAATTTTTTAAATAATTCATTATTTAAATTTTTAAATAAATGTAAATAAATAATTTAAATAATATAAATAAATAATAAAATTCATTATTTAGAATTTCTTTCATAGAATATATTTTTGCCATATTTCTTCCTTTCTCCCAACTCCTCCCAGATCCTCTTCCACATTATTACCGACCAACTTCATTTTCTCTGTCAATAAGTTAAATAAATAAATAAATAAATAAATAAATAAATAAATAAATAAAACAAAAAAACCAAAACAAAACAAAAAAAAACATGAAAAAATGTAAAGTATGTTTAGTATTCCCTATTACTCCTGGGCATTGGGCTGGTCCAAGACTGGTTGACCTGTGATCTACATTGCAGAAAACTGATTTCCCCTTTGCAGAATGTATCACCATGGGCCAATAGCTTCTTGATTAGGGATGGGACTTCTTTATGCTTGGATTTTATGTCTGACTTGAACCTCCATATTCTGACCTTCACCAAGACAATTTTAGTAAAATACTGTGTGCTTCAGAAGTTAAGCAGTCAAATTCACAAAGCAAAATGGCAATACATTCCTTGTGGTTTAAGGAGAGGCATATTGATAAAAAATGAAATGTGATTATTTCATGATAGAGTACATAAAATACAAGTTTTCTAAATGCTCTGAAAATGGACTCTCATGATTTTTATTCAGTGCACTACTACGAAGGAGAAATTAAAGTGGAATGCCTAAAATGCTGTTTTCACTGTGAGTTTGAATAGCCAAATATATGATTTGGAACATTTTCACATTTGTTACATAGACGTTGGAAGTGATTTTCTTCTTGTTACAGGATTTTAAAGTGCCAACAATGGTTTTTCTCTACTCGATAAGGTATTTTCTGGTGAACCCATGAAGTTATGACGCAGTACATTTCCAAGTAAGAACATTACAGGGGCAAAGCAATGAAAGCATATTCTAGAAAGAGATTTAGGTTTTTGTATAATCATCCTTTGAACAGTTAGTGCTGAACAGTTACTGTTATTTCAATGGCACAGAGTAAACTTTGCTTCATTTAAACTACTGAATCTCTGAAACACTCCATCCTAAACAGAGCCCTACTGTTTCCTTTCCACTGGAGAGAAGAAACATGATACGATTCCCATCAACACAACAGGATAGCAAAATTTCCATAAATTCTCTCCAGGAACCAGATTCCTACAGTCTATTTAACAGATAGTGACATCAAAAAGCTCTTCAGAAGAAGTTATGACTACCCAAAGTGAACACCTGCTGATTAAATGTGGCAGTTTATATGATAGGCAATATTCTGTTTCTTAAATCAACAAAATATTTTGCAAACAACTTTAGTAAATTTGAACACATTTTAAAGATAAATGTCAATGCTGCATATATCCTTGTATTTGCTATGTACACATTTGATAACTATTATACAAAATATAGGTATATTCCTGGTCAGATCATAAAAATGAAATCACAATGCAAATCTCTACCAAATCCGCTTTTCTCTAATTTTTCATTTATCTGACTATATTTCTATAATTAGCATTCATTTCCATACTATCTATATTTTCTTATGATCTCTGCTGTAGGTCTAGAATCAAGTATTTGGTTTTCAAAAAAAAAAAATGGCATGGTATGGTATCCCAAAGAAAAGAGAAAGAAAACTGTGTAACTATGGAGTCAAGCATTTTGTCTTTTAGTCTTTCAAAGGTGATCAAAACATCTCCTGGCCTTCATAATAGAGACTTGGGATATCTAGCACTCTATGCTAAAGCAAGGATGCCACTCCAGCACTGAAGGTGTGACAGGACAGACAATCGCCTATTGCAACTGAGGAGGGTGTATGAGATGGTTGACAGCAGAGGATACTCATAGACAGTCAAGAAATGGAGAGAAAGCTTTAATCACATTTTTAGATTATTTCTCACCAAATTTCAATGTTTTATTAACTTGTAGGCATTTGGATTAGACAAGGACAAAATGCAGCAAATCGTAAAGGAAATGTGTGCAAAAGCCAGATGTAGAATATTCAGAAACTTAAGCCAAGTTTCAAAGGAGAGTAACGAGCAAGACCTTCAAGGAAGGACACTTATATATCTACGTTTAAGGACAATTTTTATATCATTTCAAAGGATCAAAATCCAGAAATCTTTACGATTTGTTATATGATAAAATTATAATTCCAATGCTCATTGGGTTGATTTTTAATTCTTTTTACTTGTAACTTATGTACCAAGATAGTCATAGCATCACAACTCTTTCCTAATGCCCTAAATGGCAGACTAAATGGAAAAAAATAAATATAATACAGAAAAGCTTTAGATGCCTTAAGTTTAAAATTTCAAGCAGAAGCTTTAAAAAATGATTCAATGAGAATTACAAAGCTATTATTTGAAGCAGAAGCCAGATAAAATGCTGTAAACTCTAGATTCCTTTGGGTCAGTCAGTTCATTTCATCTTATACCTCTTTATCTTTTCGATAGTTTGTGAGCAGCAGTAGAGTTTTGATTAGTTTGGATTTTAGTCACTTTCAAAAGATAGACTTGTATGCCAATAGTTATTGAAGTTCTTATATGAAAAATCTAGAATAGTTAAATCACAAAAATAGAAAGCAAATGGTAAAGAAATAGGGATTTATAGTTTAATACAGTTTCAGTTTTTAGAAAATGAAGGTAATCTGGAAACTGATTCCACAGAAATGTGAATATACATAACACTACTGAACTACACACTAAAAATATGGTTAATTTTATGTACTTTTACCATAATTAAAACTTAAGATTAAAAATACATCCCCTTTAGGAAGGAGGCTTTCTACTGGTTTCCACTACAGTAATATGGTACTGGTGTCATAATTCTTTCCTTCTTGCCACAGCCAATAGCATTCAAGAAAAAAGAAAAACAAAGACAGCAATTAAAAAAAAACAAACAAACAGAAACCATCAGTTAAAACAGCATCAGATCCGATCTTTCTAAAATAATGTATCTTGTATAAAACACATGGTCCCCAACATGAGAAGAAATTAAAAAAAAATTTAAAGTGAATACAAACACTTCAAAGACTATTCACTCTCCCAGCTATGACAGATTCTAGTTTTTTTTAAAAATCACTTTCTTTTTTTCCCCAATTTGTTCAGCAAAAATTAAGACTATAAACTTAAAATATTTTGGTGTGTGAGG
>CABHPQ010159938.1:0-14332 GCA_902168405.1 Peromyscus aztecus
TTTTGTAGCTATGAAATGTTTTATGTAAAACTCATGGAAGTCGCCGGGCGGTGGTGGCGCACGCCTTTAATCCCAGCACTTGGGAGGCAGAGGCAGGCGGATCTCTGTGAGTTCGAGAGGAGGGAGGGAGAGGGAGAAGAAAAATCATAAAGACAGGAACTAAAAAATGGCATCTCTATCAGTAACTACTTTAAATATAAGTGGGTCAAGGCTTCAAGGGAATATATTATTTTACAAGTTTCTTTTTAAATATGTTTTTAATTGAAATAGAATTGTATTACTTTCCCTCTCTCCACCCCCTCCCATGTCCCTCCTCTTTCAAATTAATATCCTCTTTTTATTTATTATTTTACATACATACATATAAATACAACCTGCTGAATCCATTTTGTTGTCTCTGTATGTATGATTTCAAGGCTGATCACTCTGCACTGAACAACCAATAAAGGGGTTCATCTCTGGGAGAGGCTATTTTTCCTTCTCTTGGAAGTCAAGAGTTGCCTGTAATTCTTTGTCTAGGGGTAGGACCCTATGAAATTTTCCCCAGTTCACATTAGCATTGCAATTGTTATTTCCACATTCCAGTATTCCACACTGATAATTCCATTGTTCTGGTCTTGTTTATGCAGCCATTTGGAGGAGAGCTGCTTCACAGCAGACTTCTGGAATTCTGACTCTTTCAATCTTTCAGTCTCTTCTCCTGAGCCGTAGATGAAGGAGCTACAATGTAGATATATCTGTTGGGGCTGGGCTTCCCACAGTCCTTTGATCTCTGCATTGTGTCCTGTTGTGCTTTTCTGTGACAGTCTCTGTTGGCTGTAAAGAAAAGCTTCTTTGATGAAAGGCAGTAGCTACATTTATCTGTGGGTATTAGATTTAGAATATAGTAAGGAATTATACTGGTCTAGCAAAGTGGTGGCAATAGATTCTTCTCTAAGATCTATGACCTTACTAGCCCTGGAAAACTGACTAGGTTTTCATTCAGTACCAGGAATGATTGCCCTTCTGTTGAATGAACCTAAGTCCAATTAGACGATTATTAGTCACCACTGACATGTGAATGCCATTTATTGCACCTACATATCTTGTCATGTTGGTTGTTGTCATGGTTCACAGATGTTGTGGCTGGGTAGGACTGTCTAATGGCTTCCTTCCCTTAGAAGTATCATTGTTTTTAGAACCATGGAAGCCAGACCTTAGGAAAGAGGCTTTCAGCTCAGACAGAGAGTTCAAATCATCTGAGTCCTGTGTCTTAAATATGTTTGCAGCAACAGGAGCCCACCCTTGGCCTCTATAATCTGTATTGTTTTAGGAGTCACTTGGTCTACCTTGACCATTTCAAAGGATGTTTCTTGTGCCTGGTACTGGGGTTTTGTTCATTTATGGTTCTTGTGGGGAGCATTTTCAGCCTAAGTAGCTTAACTTCTGTGTGTGTGTGTGTGTGTGTGTGTGTGTGTGTGTGTGTGTGTGTGTACATTTATGTGTTGTATATAACTTTAGGTAAATATAAAATAACCTGATCCTTTGAGGCTTACCAAACAGCATTGTTATTATTCGCCTCTCATCCCTCATTCTCCTTCTATATTGGCCTCCATCCTGCCATCCAGGATGGATCCTCCCCCCCACTATTTAATTTCCCTCTTCATATCACTTGTATCCTGCCACACACCTCCAAGGTACTCCCCCACCTATGGTCTCTTTATACTTCCTGGGTTCTATGGTGACTCTGTGTTATATACTCACATCTGAGGATTTGGAGCTAAAAACCAGATGAGAGAACATATACTATCTGTCTTTCCAAGTCTGAGTTTCCTTATTCAATATAATCTTTTCTATGTCCATTCATTTACCTGCAAATTTCATGAATTTGTTTTTGTTTATAGTTCAGTAGTATTCTGTTGTGTATATATATTCTCCTTATCCATCCATCAATGGAAAGGACATTTATGTTGTTCCAGTTTCCTTGATATTGTGAGTAGGGTAGCTAGGAACCTTGCTGAGCAAGTATCTGTGGAATAGAGTATCAAGTTCTTTGCGTATATATATGCCAAGGAGTGATATAGCTGGGTCATGTGGTAGATTTATTTTTAGACTTTTGAGGATTCTCCATACTGATTTCCAGAGTTGCTACACCAATTTGCATTCATACAATGGATAATGAGGGTTCCCCTTTTCCACAAACATTACAAGCATTCATTGTCCGTTGATTTCTAGATTTTATCCATTCTGATTGGGGTGAGACGAAATCTCAATGCAATTTTAATTTGCATTTCCTTAATTGCTAAGAATGATGAATGTTTTTTAAGGTATTTCTTAAGTTTTTGTTGTTTTGTTTTGTTTTTTGTTTTTTCAAGACAGGGTTTCTCTGTGTAGTTTTGGTGCCTGTCCTGGATCTCTCTCTGTAGACCAGGCTGATCTTGAACTCACAGAGATCCACCTGACTCTGCCTCCCGAGTGCTGAGATTAAAGGTGAGCACCACTGCCGCCCAGCCTCTTAAGCATTTTTATTCCTTCTATTGAGAACTTTGTTAAGATACCTAGCCCATTATTTAATTGGGTCATTTGTTTCCTTGACCCTGATTTTTGGGTTCTTTGTATAATCTGGATATTACCCCTCTGTCAGATGTCCAGCTGGCAAAGATTCTCTCCCACTCCATCTTCACTCAAATGATTGTTTCCTTAGCCTTACAGACAACTTTTAGTTTTATAAGGTCACACTTGTCAATTGTTGACCTTAATAGGAATTAGCTAGTGGTCAGAGTCTTGATCAGAAAGTCCTTTCCTACACTTATATCATACAGGATACTGCCTATTTTTTCTTCTAGTGGTTTTAGTGTTTCAAGTTTCAAACTGAGGTCTTTGTTCCAGTTGGATCTAATTTTTATATAGGGTGATAGATACAGGTCTAATTTCATTCTTCTGCCTGTGAACATCCAGTTTCCCGGCACCATTTGTTGAAGCTGCTGTCTTTTCTCCACTGTATAATTTGGTCTCTTCATCAAAAATATATGCTTGGCTCTTCTGTTTTATTCCATTGACCTATATGCCCACTTTTGTACCAGTCTAATATTCCTTTATTACTATAGCTCTGTAATATATGTTGAAGTCTGGAATAGCATTCCTCCAACATTCTTTTTGCTCAGGATTGCTTTGGCTAACCAGGTTATTTTTTTTTGTTCTGTATGTATTTTAGGATTTTTTTCTTTATCTCTGAAGAATGTTGTGAGTGTTTTGATTGGGATTGAATTGAATCTGTAAATCAATTTTAGTAGGATGTGAATATTAATTCCGCCAATCCATGAACACAGGATGTCTTTATCAGTTTCTTTCTTCAAAGATTTGAATTTTTCATTGTAGAGGTCTTTCACCCTCTTTGTTAGGTTTATTCTAAGATATAGTATTGTCTTAGATGTTATTGTAAATGGAAGTGTGCCCATGATCTCTTTCTCAGTGTGTTTGTTGGTGGTATATAGAACGGTCACTGATTTTTTTTTGTAGGCTGATTTTGTACCTTGCCCCCCTTTGCTGAAATTGTTGATTATTTACATTAGTTTTCTGATGAACTTTTTGGGATTTCTTATGTACACTTCATATCATCTGCAAGTAAGGATACTTTGTTAAGTCTATGCTTTGAACTCAAGTGTATGAGATTAGAAATAAATAAATAACAAAGGAAAATTTGAAAGTGCAAATATGTGGAAAGTAAACAGCACATTGAACACTGAGTGTGTCAAAGAACAAGATAACAGGAAAATCAAAAGGATAAAGCAATAATGAAGACATGAGCATCCTGGGTGAAAAGCATCCTGAGAAGAGGTTATAGCAGCTGCCTTATACATAAATAGGAAAAAGTGGACTGGTAAGATGGCTCAATGGCTAACGAGACTTGCCATCAAGACCGAGAACCCAAATTCCATCCCCAAACCTACATGATGAAAGAAGAGAACAAACTTCATTAAGTTATCCACTGACTTCCACCTATGTGCACCTAACCTCCCACAAATTAATAAATGTAATTTTGGAAAAGAGTAAAGAAATGTCTCAAACAATGCATCTTTATACCTCAAGGAACTGGAGAAAATAAAACAAACTACACCCAAAGTCAGCAAAGAAAATGAAAGAATAATTGAGCATAGCAAGACATAAAATAGAGAAGAAAAGCAAACAATAGAAATGAACAAACTGAGTTTATCTCTTTAAAAAGATAATTAAAACTTGAAAATTTTCATCTAATTAACAAAAGGGAAAAATAGATATATTTGCAAATTAAATAGTTAAGATATCATTACTGATTCCACAGAAATAGAGGCATCATGAAACTATTGTGAACAATTATATTTCAATAAACTGAATTACCTAGAAGAAATGAATTTGTAGAAGCCTACATGATAAGACTGAAGATATAGGAAAGTGAATGGACCACCAAGTAAGTGGTTGAATCAGTATGAAAAAAAAAATCACCGACCAGAGAAAGGCCTACGACCTGATGGTGTCACTGCTAAATTCCAACAATGTTTGAAGAACTAATGCCAATCCACCCCACATTCTTCTGAAAATAATTAAGAGGAGCAGCCACCTTGAAACCCCCAATACCAGGCCAGCATCACTGTGATAGCAGAGCCAGATGATGACTTTATAAGACATGAAGATTAAAGGCTAATACCACAAATGAACACAAATGGAAATATTCCCAAGAAAACTTGAGTAAGCCAAATTCAACAACAATATATTTATAAGATCATACACCATAAGGAAGCATGATTTATCCCTCAGGTGCAAGGATGGCTCAATATACATATCAGTTAATCCAGTGGGCTAGGGCATAGTGCAGTCATTGAGTACTTGCCTGTCATGTCCAAGGCTCTAAATCCAACCTCCAGCACTACGAAGTAACATAAATCAACAAACATGGCAGACAGTATTAACAGAAGGAAGGACAGAAACTACCACACTGTAATCTTGAATAAAGCATGCAAGGAATGTGACCAAATTCAACGTCCCTTCAGGGCAACAAATCTCAAAAAATTAAGGGCTGACAGAAGAGATGTACACTCACAAAATGATTGTAGCCACATGTAAGGCATCCGCAGCTCACATCATAAGTGATGGGGAACAGTTGAAAGTCTTCCCTCCAGGACCACATAGACAGTGATGCCTTCCTTTTCAGCATCATACCAGAAGTTCCAGCCAGAGCACTTATCCCCAAAAATGAAATTAAAGGTGTTTATTTTGGGAAGGAAAAATAAAGTAAAATGGTCTCTTTGCTGATAGCATAATCTTATACATAGAAGCCTCTAAAGATTAAAAAAAAAAATCTGTGACCAGATTAGTGCCTGGCCCAATTGTCATCAGAGAGGCACCTTACAGCCATTGATGGAGGCAGATGCTGAGTTCATGAATCCTTGGGAGGAGGAGAAAGGGGGAAAGTCGAGTAGGAGCCAGAGGGGTTAAGGACACCATGGGAAGGCTCAAACAATTAACTGACCTGGGCTCATAGGACCTTAACAGAGACTGAACCGGAAACCAGGGAGCCTGCATGGGACTGACCTAGGCCCTCTGCATGTGTGTTTCAGTTGTGTAGCTTGGTCCTCTTGTGGGGCTCCTAACAGTGGGAGCAGGGGCTGTCTCTGACTCCTTTACTGGCTTTTGGTTACCTACTCCTCATACTGGGTCACCTTGTCCAGCCTTAATACATGGCGGGAGGGTCTGGGAGGGGAGGATGGAGGAGGCTGTGGCCAGGATGTAAAATAAAGAGATGAATAAAAATAAATAAATAAAAAATTTAAAAAACCTGGTAGAGCTAAGGATAGAGGTAAATTGCAGGGTATAAAATCAACTTACAAGAAGTTTTATTTCCATACACTACCATTAACTGTCTGAAAAAGAAGTTAGGGCAAGCACCATGGCACGGGGGTAAAAGTGCATGTAGCACAGGCCTGACTAGCTTTAATTCCCAAACCCAAGTGGAAGGAAAGAACTAGGGTGGTCTTCTGAGGGTGGTCTTCTCACCTTCACATGTGCGCACGTGCGCGCACACACACACACACACACAAATAATAATAAATGAAATTTTAAATTTTAAAGGCTTCATATTTTAAAAGAAATTAATGAAACATTCCCACTTACAATAGCATTCAAAAATTAAATGCTGGATATAAACTTAATTAAGGAAGTAAACGATTTTTAAACTAAAAAACTAGAAAACACTGGTGAGAGCTATTAAAGTTGACAAATACAAATGGACTGATATACCACGCTCATGTGTTAAAATAATTAGTATTGTTAAACCATCCATGCTAATCAAGGCAATCTACAAATGTACTGCCATTTGCAACAAAATAAGGGAACAAAAGCAATTCTAAGATTCATATGCAACCATAGGAAGATTCAAATAAACAAAATAAGGTTGCATAAGAAAAAATTGCTGCAGCCTTCTCATAAATTATAATACAAACAACCCAGGAAATCTGGTATTGTACTTTAGAAAAGACACATAGGCCAGTGGAATTGAAATGGACCCCAGAAATAAGACAATTCATATATGGCTAGCCAATTTTTGACAAAAGAACAAAAAAATGACAATGGAAAAAATAGTCTCTTCAATAAATATTGTTGGCAGACCTGGATAACCACGTGCTAACAAGGAAAAATATGGGCACGTATACCATGCAAAATAAATCAAGCCAAAATGGAGTTAAGTTTAAATGTAAAACTAGAAACCATAAAACCCCTAGAAGAAAACAGGGAAGATGTTTCTTCACATTGGTCTTAGCAGTAATTGGGAGCGGAGGACCATAACACCAAAAAAAGAGGTAACAATGGGAAAATGGGGAGTGAGAAAACCGTGTGTGTGTGTGTGTGTGTGTGTGTGTATACACTAACCTGGCTCACTGCATGACAAAATGCAATCAACAAGGAGGGGGCACATCAGGAGAAAAAAAGTTTAAAAAGCCCCTACAGCATGGGGAAAGGCTGTGTTTCCCTTTAAAAAAAAAAAAAGAAAAAAAAAAAAAAAGAGAGTGGATAATGAGAATAAGTGTGTCCAGAGAACACTGGGCATTAATAAGTTACAGCTTGAGATTGGCAGCTCAGTCTCCAAGACACTGTTACTCTTCTTGCCTGGACCATAAAGCAGCTGTAGCAAACTAGATAGCTTTGATGGCTTAGAACAATGGACATCCTTTCTCTCGGGACTATGGAGGTCAGGAGTCCAGAGCTAAGGTCTCCACTGAACTGCATCACCAGCAGAGGAAACCATTCATTGCCTCTTGCTCACTGATGGCGGCTGCCGGCAAGCCTGAGCAGGAGCAGGCAAGTGGCTGTATCCTCCAAACTCGGCAAATCTCTCATCTTTATCTTCAATGTTCATCAAGACTCCTGCTGCTGCTCTAAGAATACACCTAGAAAAATCAGGATTACTTCTTCCTTTTCGGATTCTCACATTCATATGCTTTGCCATTTAAGAAATGACCATTTCTGGGATTGCTCTGCAGACATATCCTTTATGATACAATTTTCCCATTGTACAGCTTTCACTGGCTTAGGGGGAAAAAATCTAAAGAATGACAAACTTACTTCCAGATGTTAAGGGAAGAGCTCATGAATGAAAAAAATAAAGGTATAAAAATATTGGTTAAAGTATTAACAGATAAAATATTTTCTAAATATTTTAAATACTTTCTTGTTTAACTAACTATAGAATAATAATTCTCAATTAGAGTATTGAAAAAAATTACACTGCACTCACATCATCTTAGAAAGGTTAGCTATGGGGTGGTACAATTAGAATGAGGAGATGAGCTATGGTCCATGTGAGGAGGCTCTGTCCCAGGGCTAGCTCCCTTTATGGTATGTGATATAAGGCACGGGAGGAAAAGTGCCAGAAGTTTCCACCTTTTGATTTTTGAAAATCAAAAAGTCTATTTTTCAAAAGACTAAAAGAGAAAATATTCGGTGGGGGGGGGGAGCCTTATATCTATACCTCAGGTCACAAACAAAAGGTTTAAATGTACCAAACCTATAAGCATAAAAGCTTAAGCTATGAAACATGAAAATGACTGGTGAGCTGACGGACTTCAGTGTGCAGAGAAGCATCTGTACCATAGGCATGTGGAGAATCCTTGGAGCATTTATGTAATTGCTATTTATGTAATGGCTTCTAGAAGAGCTTCAAGTCCAACCCAAAAAGCATGAACATCCCCTGATATCACTTAATGTGTCTTACATCTGGACTTTCAGTAATGTGCATGCTCCAGTAATTGAAACAGCATGGTACTGGCCTACAAAGGAAGACAGCAGAGTAACACGAGAGAGAGCCTAGAAACAAGCTGCCAATTTCATACAGTCAACTGATTTTCAACAAATATGCAAAGAACACAAGGTAAAGAAGGAACGGACTTCTGAGTAAGCAGTGCTGTGAAAGTGGATATCTTCATTCAGAAGAGGGAAAGAAGGCCCCTGACTCTCATCAGATATGATAATCAACTCTAAACAGACTAAAGACTTAAAGGCAAAACTTGACCCTATAAAACTCCTAGAGGAAAGCATATGGAAAATGCTTTAGAATATTGAAATTGGCAAGAAAAAGGAAAGAAAATGAAGGCAAACAAGAACAGCATACATTAAATCATAAAGGAAACAAGAGTCAAAGCAAAGAAGTCACCAACAGAATGGAAGGAAATATGTGCCAACTATATACATGCCGAAGGGTTAAAATCCAGAACTCCACAAAGTTGAGACCAGTAAACAAATTAATAAAATGACCTCTTCTAAAAATGGGCAATGGGGCTCCACTTCTCCCAACAGGAGGCATGCAGATACCAGCAGGTGTTTATGTAATATGCTCAATATCACTCACCATCGGGGCAACATCAGGTCAAAACCAGAGTAAGAAATCATTTTCAACCAGCAAGAATGGTTTTTTAACCAAAAAAAAAAAAAAAAAAAACGACATGAAAGTGATAGCAAGTACTAGTGAGGTTGTGGAGCAGAGAGACCCCTAGCACACTGTCGGAGGGAATAGAAATTAGGGCAGTCATTATGCAAATTATCATTCAGCATCTTCATCATATGTAAAATAGAACTATTATATGGGCCTACAATCTAACTACTGAGTATAATATAAAGGAAATGAAATTAACATGTGAATAAGACATCTGTACTCCCATGTGTATTGAACCAACATCCACGATTTTCAAGAAATAGGAATAACGAAAGTGTCCATTAACCTGTAAGTAGACAAGAAATGTGCATATACATAATGGAATACTGTCCAGCCACAAAAGAAGTGAAATCCGGGGATTGGCAAGATGGCTCAGTTATGAAGAATGTTTAATGTTCTTGCAGAGGACCCAGGTTTGATTCCAAGCATCCACTTTGGGCAGCTCACAACTACTTGAAACTCCCATGTAAGCCTCCTCAGACACCTGTACACACACAGAGTACACATAAATTTATTATGGCATGCATGTGTACATGCAAACTTGAAAGTAAATCCTTTTACTTTCCCTGGTTTCTGCAGTAACTCTATGCTATTTACTCACATCTGAAGATTTGGAACTGGGAGCTGCAGATGAGAGAGAACATGTGGTGTTTGTCTTTCTGGATCTGGGTTTCTTCACTTAATATAATCTTTTTTTAGGTTCAACCATTTACCTTTTCATAATCAAAGCAAAAGAGGCTGTTGATTTGAGAGGGGGTGTGGGACAAGTTGGAGAGGGGGAACATGGAAGGGGTTAGAGCATTAAAATAGTGAAATTATTAGGAATACACTTACCAAAGAAGGGAAAATATAGTTTGAACACTAGATCACTGAGACAAACCTAAGTAAGGAAGAAAGCAATGGAAAACTCCCATGTACATGGACCTCTAGACTTAACCTTGTTAAAATGGAACACTCCTCAAATTGAGATACAGTCCACGTCAACATCACAGCTAATTGCTTTGTGAAAATGGCATGCTTATCCTAAAATCTGATTGTATTCTAAGAGTTCAGAATAAGTTTTTAATTTTTTTAACATTTATTTTAGTGTGGGGTGGGGATGACACATGCATCATGGCGATGTGGAGGTCAGAGGACAGCTTGCAGGAGTTGGCTTTCTCCTTCCACCATGGCTTTCTCTTTCTACCGTGTGGTTCCAGGAGTTGAACTGTGGCAGCAGGCACCTTTAGAAAAGACCAAAGTAGAGGTCCTTAAACATTCTCATTTCAGAATTGTGGGACATTTACCCACCAACCCCACAGCTCCCCAGAGTTTTCTTGAATGTGATCAGCAGGAAATATTAGATAGAAGGATTTAGATTGTGAAGATAAACAGATAGAAAATGAAGGATAGCCTCGAGAGGGCCTGGAACCTTTTCCAACGGGCCCCGACTGTCTCTGCCCCAGCGTATTTATAGAGACGCCAAGGGGTGGAGCAAAAGACCTCCTCCCCCAGCACAGCCAAGTGCAGACCATTTCAGACACCTGCACTCAGGCCCGTGGCCCTAATCATCCTCTATGCGGACCTGCTGGGTAAAGCCACAAGGAACCTGAAAACGGGCTCCCACACAGAACTGACTACAAAGCAACAATATTCAAAACTTATGATGCTGGCAAAAGGATTTGATATAGAATAAGTAATCTAACAGAATCCAGAAGCATGCTCATGCCTCCAGGGACAACAGTACATCACATCCACACCTTCAGAGCCAGTTGAGGTTTGACAAGTGTGCCCAGGCCATTCACTAACAGAAGATACAGGGCAGCCTCATCCTACAGCCTCACATACTACACAAAAATTAACCCAAAGTGGATTCAAGATGGAGATGTAGGTGCTAACTAAAACTTTTAGAAAAAAAATAGGAGAAATAGTTTAGGATCTCATTTTGGCAAAGGATTCTTATGACATCAAAAACATAAGTAATGACTCCACCATACCGAGCCCGCTGAAAAGTCGCCATGAGCAAGGCCCACCTCCCGAGCTGAAGAAATTTATGGACAAGAAGTTATCATTGAAGTTAAATGGTGGCCAACATGTATGTACAAGGAATACTATGAGGCTTTGATTCCTTTATGAATCCTGTGATTGATGAGTGTGTGGAAGTGGCAACTAGCGGGTAACAGAATAGCATCGGCATGGTGGTCATACGAGGAAACAGCATCATCATGTTAGAAGCCTTGGAAAGAGTCTAAACAATGGCTGGTCAGCAGAGGAGTCCATATCCTTCCCCTAAGGACTGTTTGATTGGGGTGTAGAATTGGGTCATGTATATTTTCACATGAAACTTTTTTGTGATACTCAGAGGAAAAAAAACCATAAATAATGAAATAAGAACATGTAAATTAGATTTTTTTTAAAAAAATCTTCTATACTTCAGAGAATACCATAGATGGAGAAGGGGCTTAGGTGCCCCCCCCCCCACAGCTATTTACTACTGATAGATTCAGGAAGAGGGGGGATCGTTGCCTTTCAGTTGTGATCCCACTGGTGACACACCAAGCTCTAATGGCTAGTCCCAATCCAATAGTCACACATATGACTCTGATTATAATAAATAAGTCATAAAACAAAACCGAAAGTCATGAATCTGGGAAAGGGACTGACAGAGATAAGAGTGGAGTTGATAGGGATGGGAAGAAGAATAGAGAGGTTGTGGAGGTAAGAGTGATCAGAATACATTGTATATATGTGTGACATTGTCAAGCAATAATACAAATTAAAATGCTAAAAAGAAAATACTATACATGATAAAAGACTTCTATCTACAGAGAGCTTCTATTGTTCAATATTGGAAAACGAATGCACAGTTAGAACATAGAGGGTACAAACACATTTCTCCTATCCCTTCAGCATCTCGTTCCTCTGAAGGGGTAATTTCTTAAGACCAGCTGCTCTTCCAAGTTCATAAGCCCCTTTGTAACTGAGTATGCGCCAAGTTTTCATTGCTCCTCATCACATCCCCTTTGCAACTGGCATGTGCTTTCAAAGCTAAAGAAATGGGAAATAATGTACAGAATCATCAATATCTGAAGCTTCTGGCATATTTTATCTCGCAAAGGTCCTTGGAATAATTGTGGTCCTCACCCCCCCTTTCCAAGGAGAAAAGCCCCTCCCTCTCCTCTCCCCCCCACCCCACTCACTTGCTCTCATTCTTACTCCCACGCTCCCACTCACTCTCTCTCCCTACACACGGCTCTAGCTTCTTCCTTCTCTGATTGCTCTCTCTTGCAAAGCTACACGTAGGCTGTGTCTTCCTTTGATTACTCATATGCATATATTTTTGTTACCTCAAATTGGTTGATCTTTTGAAGGTAGGAGTCGCTCATTTTACTTCTGCTTTAAACTCATAGTGTCAAGTGCATTAAAGAAATCAAAGTCATTTTTGACTGATCAATGCACTACATCTTTGGCTTTGATGTTGTCTAATACAATGTCACTGAACTGTTAGTAGTATTTGGAATAGTGCTATGAAAGAGATCACTTTTCAATTACATTATTACTATAATTATCACTTTTTTAAAAAAATGTAGAAAAGTCTAGTTTGTTTAAAATAGTACTTTCTAGCAGTTAGATGGAGAAGTTCATCATGGATTCTAAACTCGATTTCTATTTCTTGGCTACAACACTTTCTGGGCCACTCAGATGGAGTGTGCTATTTTGGTATGTCTTTGGATTTATATTACAAGTAGTCTACTGTCTTCAGTGCCTGGGCCATCTGAAATAAGGAAAATTCTTCTTTGGTGTTGCAGGCAGTTAGTGACTGGATGGGTCTAGCCAGCCAAGAAAGCAGTGTTGGTGTTTCCATAATGCCAAGCATAAAACAAAGATTTGAGAACCTGACCTGGAAGGTAATCCCCAAATAATAACCGTCTTGAACCTCACTTGAATATAATCCAAATAGCACTGTGAGATGTATCCCAAAGCCCCTATCTTTCTTTATAAACTTTCTCTTTATTTTTATCACTGTTGTTTTTAATACCCTTTGGGTTTTCCTAGTTCCTAGTTTAAATTGAACGTGCCAGAAAAACACCACACATACTGCCACCGTACTTATGGTTTAACCAGAAGTAGTAAGCAGTGGAAATATCAAGACACCATAATTAAAGTCTGTCAACTTACAATTCCTGTAAGATACACACAAGGCAGTAGCCAACGTGGCCTTGACATAGACTGAGTGTAAGGCCCTTGGTTAAGGTTTTGGGAAAGCACATAGATATGGAGAGAGAGAAGGAGAGAGAGGGAGTGAGGGAAGAGAAAAAGAAGAAATACAGCTACGTATTTGGGGATGATTGAAAGGAATCCATTAGCTACTAATATCAGTGCTTTTCCTTTCAAAAGTTTTGGCTAGTGTCAGGTAGAAGTGGAGTTTCATTCCATGCCTCTGTCCAGTATCTTAAAGATTATCATAAAAAATAATTTCAAAATATACGGTCAGGGCCTGGAGAGATGGCTCACTGGGAGCACTTGCTGCTCTTCAAAGAGGACCCAAGCTTAGTTGTCAGCATGCACATTAAGCAGTTTCCAACTTCTGTCCAGCTCCAGGATAGCTGATGCCCTCTATTGCCCTCTACAGGCACCTGCATTCAAGTATACAACCCTACTCTGTCTCTCTGTCTCTGTCTCTGTCTCTCAAAAGCAATAATTTTTTTTTTTTTTTTTTTTTTTTTTTTTACAAAAGGTATGATCAATGAGCTAGGGCATGGGAAATTTACAACCAAGATCAATTTGGGGTTAATTAAGGGTGACTCCAGGCAGATTTTCAGTATGGTCAATAAACCAGTATTCACTGAGCAATTACTGTGCTGTCAGCATCCTGTTGTCTGTGACCCCAGTGACAGAGAATTTGGGTTCCAGAAACTACACCAGAAAGAACAGATTTAGGGAGAAAATGGCAAATTTTATTTCAGAACTGGTATGTATTAAGATCTGTTCTACAATGCAATAAGAGCGTCACAGCCTGGAGAAACCCTTAGGAACAAGATGGGTGTTAAGTTACTCTATAAAGGTAGATGAAATCTGGGGGGTGAGGTGCTGATAGGGTCACACATGGCAGTTGTTAGGTGGATGGGGTGAAACTAAGCAGCCGCAGTGAGTCCAGAGTCAGCATCATGAGTGTGTGAACCGCTGTCTTGCAAGGCTCTGTGCTCATCGGGGCTCTTTTGTTCTGCTGGACTTTGGATGTCTCCAAACAGTAAATGTGTTAAAGACTTGGCCTCTGTGGTGGTGGCATTGGGAGGTGAGAGAGGGACCTACAAGAGGACCTTAGGATATTGAACCACCCTCTTAAATAGTTAAATGGGATTATCACACACACACACACACACACACACACACACACACACACACACACAC
>CABHPQ010159938.1:14342-28025 GCA_902168405.1 Peromyscus aztecus
CACACACACACACACACACACACACACACACACACACACACACACACACATCTTTTTGCATTCGGGCTGATAAGGGGAGTATTTTTTTCCCCCAGCACACACTCCTTCCATATGTTCCTGCTCCAGGGGCCAAAAGCACTGAGAATGCTTGACTATACAGACTGGAACCTGGGGAATCATGAGCCAAAGGAAGCTTTTTCTTTTTGCAAGTTTAGAATTGCAAATATTTTGTGATAATAACAGTAGGCTGACTAATATAGAAGGCAGGTAGCATATTGGGATCATTGCTCTAACTATGAGACGTGGTGATATGAAGTCTTTGGTTGACATTAAGAGATTGTAAGGAAAGAAAAAGAAAAAGCCTAAAATTTAGTGAGTTGAGATTCGTGGGTGACTCTGCTTGGGCCACAGGAGATTAGAATGTTAAGAATATGGGCAGTAAAGACTATACTTGTGCTGTTTACAATTAAATGAGGCTTCTACTAGGAGCTACACTAGAGTGTCACTCTGGTCATACCATAGCAATGTTGGGCAGCATCTTGGCCATTTATTTGTTCATGACCAAGTTTATCTGACAGCAAAAAAATTTCAAGGCAGTAAAACATCTGGCTGTGGCATGGATATTACTGAGTGTTGTGGCCAAATTTCCTTGTGACAATTGGGAACAAGGAACAGAGCAGGACATTTGGAAATTTTGCAGACTCGCTGGGTCTTATACAGTTGCAACAGTGCAGTTGTTAGTACCAATTAACAGAAGCCAAGTGCTTCAGACAGAAAACATTAGGAAAGATACCCTGAGGCTATCCTAGAAATTTTCCCAGTCCTAAGGTCCATTACAGGTTTCCTAGTACAGAAATACAAACCTGTGCCATAGAATTTACAGGGTAGAACTGTTTGAAGAAAAAAAAAGCCCCAGGGTGCCCCACATGCCCAGGACTGTTTGTTTCTCTAAGGCCTATGTTTCCCTTGTTGAGTAGGCAAGACAGAGGCTACTAAGTTGTCATTTAAGAAGGCCCAGCTACATGTGGCATCTCCTGGCACTGTCCAAGTCACAAGAGTTTGCAGTCATGAAAATTGCAAGATTTGGGGGGTCTTCCAAAAGAAGCTTCCAGAGGAACACACGGATGTCAGGAAATATGCTGTCATATCAGAATAGCTACAAGCTGCCAAAGCTGCAATGGAGACCGTGGGAAGGAAAAGGGAACAGAAAGAAACACACAATGCTCACAAAGGAAAGTACAGACAAGAGGCAAAACAATCTCAAGCCAGTTGAATGCACTGTGTCTCTAGGGCTGTGAAACAGAACTACACGAGCCTTTGGGAGCTCAGATCTGCCACAGTGTGTCCAGATGCCAGACATGGAGCTTTAGAACGTAATATGCCTTGCTCTGTTTCGGTCTTGCTCTGAGCTAATCCTATTCTTCCTGTTCGCACTGTGCTGTCATTGGCTTTTATAAGCTTTCAACTTTCTTCTGTATCTTCACAAGGGCCCTCAGCTGAGTCCCCTGGAGCCTCAGACAGATGACAGTTGGACAGTTGAGAGATGTTAGAGCATTTAGTAGTTGGGTAACTCTTGGAGATGTGATGAATGCACGTTGCATTGTAATGTGGACATGAACTTCTGGGGTTAGGGGGACACACTAGGTGGAGAGGCCCCCAATTTTCATGTGTTGAAAGCTTGGTGCCCAAGTGGCACTACTAGGGCAGAGTAGAACGTTTGAGAGGTAAGGCCTCTCTAGTAGGTCCCTACGTCATTGGGGGTGTACTTTCCCAAGGCACCGTGTTTCTCCAGAACTTGGTCATGCTGCATTTTGCTGCCTAGTTGATGAAACAGGCAGTGTTTCCTTGGCCACCAGCCCCTCCAGGAACTGCTGCCTTGAAACAGGACAAAAGCAAAGGCTCTTGATCATGAACTGGAACCTTCAGATCTATGACCCCAAATAACCTTTTTTTCTAACCAATTAAGCATCTGCATTTTGTATAGTGATGGGACACTAGCCGGAATGGTGGTTTCAAGTCTAGAAATTCTTAATAACTTTATCTTTGAGTTTGGGCTTTACAAAGTTGCATGATGAGATGGGGCATGTATGTAGGGAAAAGAATCACCTATATAGTCTTGCTAGTCAGATGCTACATATATTCATGATGTTTCAATGTGAATTCACTGTGTGGGGAGGTAGCAATGACCCAACACAATACAGATGTTTTCTATTTTAAACTGAGTAGGAGAAGAGAAAGGAAAAGGCTGAAAGCTTTGAGAGGCTGTGTTACTGTTCAGTCTGCCCGTGCTAGTTAGAACAAAATCACTTCTAAGAGAAGAATAACAAGGAAAGCAAAGATTCTTTTTCTTAATCGAGCTGCTTCTTTATAGTAGCAAAACACTTAGAAAAAGATGGTGATGGAAGAGCGAGCAGGGCAGCCCCAGGTTCTTTTTCTCCTATTTTTCCAGATTCATCCATAAGCTAGCTACAGTGTTGGTTGTGTGTGTACATATCAACCCACATGTGTGTAATACATACAGAGGGATGAACAGCAGAACAGAACATGTTTTGCAGTGTCCCCACTGTCCTTGGAGGAATAGAATACCCAGACTTTGTGAGGTACACAGTAAGAGATTTCTGAATTGAATACTTTAGAATTTGAATTTAAAGCTAACATTGTAATATAACAATATAATCCAAAACCCATGCTAATAATTTGCGATTTTAATTTTTCTTACTTAAGATATTAAATAGCAAATGATAAGTTGCCCAGACAAATTGAGAGAGAAAGAAGGAAAAGCATTATTTTTAGTGGTAACGTTTAATGCATTTTGAGCAAAAGTACTTGAGTTTTTACTTTACTCTGGACTCTGAAACATGGAGCCAGTCAGGGGTGGGGTTGTTAGGACAGATTGTGCAAATGCAGTTCTGTTCCTGAGGTGGAGGGCAGGACTTTCCATGTTTGCCCTCCAAACTGGCAGAGAACCAGGACTCCAAGGGACATTGCTCTCTCCCCAAGTCTGCCCTTCTTGATGTCTGTCCAAAGACCGAGGACTGAAGAACAGAGGTTGAATGTGGAGGCTGAGTGGGCACTAGCTATTTTGATGAAAGTGGTATCTGAAGAGTCACTAGTGGGAAGGCAGATTTCAGAAGGCCAGGGAATGAGCAAAGAGAGGCTTAGTTCATCGAGGGGAATTTACACTGTCAGAAGCTGCCGGGAGGATGGACAAGTTCATAGAGAGGACATGTGCACCAAGCTTTCTACTCCGTATACAGTATGAAATGGGAAATGGGGAGATTATTAGAAAAGAGAGCTCAGGCTGGAGGTATAGCTCAGTGGTAGAGCACATACCTAGCATGCACAAGGCTTTAAGTTCCGTTCCCACACACAAAAAAAAAAGACGTGAAAACCAAGACTAATACTTAAAATCTTGTGCAAAGCCGTCTATGCAGAGTAAAATATCCCTTTTAGGTTAGAGAGTATACTTGAGCAGAACCTTCTAAAATTTTTCCTTTCTGATTTTTGTTTAGAATTTTCTTTGTCATTAAGGAAAATGCTGCCACGTATGTCAATGAACACCCTAACAGGCCATTCTTGTCATTATGGCCTCTTTGGTCTTTTTTCCAAGTGTAGTTGTAGGCTGCCATACACTACCCACCCTCGGTCTTTCCTCAAGATCATATTGTATCCCATGATAGACATCTGCCTGTTGCTGCCTAGAAATAGGAATTTCATCTGTGACTTGAGAAATTTTCTCTTAACTCAAGGCCAACTGGCCCACATGGGACTCAGCTCTACAACCATTGCTTCATTAGCAGCTAATGAGTGAAAGCTCAGGGCCAGAGAAAAGGGAAATTCCTGCCTTTATGATTTGAGGTTCAAGGTTAAGGCATTAGTCTAGAGAGTGAAATTGGCCTGCAGAAAACCCAAACACACCCTGCACTAATAAAAACACAAACTGCACATACCATGAGACATTTTTGAGTGATTATACCTAAAAACTAATACCATTTGTATGGAGCTTGTTAGATTTTTCAAATGTTTCCCAGAGTGTCATATTATAGCCTCCTACTCAGAACTAATTCCTGGATGAGGCTTTGCCTTTCATCGGGTTTGCTAAATCGGACCGGCAAAGCCAGAGCGGGAGCAACTTTGTTTCTGTGAATTGCCAGCGTTGGCTGCCATGATCAGGAGGCTGTTTCTGCAGTGTGAACAAATGGGGATTTCATCTCAGCTGCAAGCCACTGAATTTGACACTCTTGACAAATGAATCAGCTTATTCACTCTGGTATAAGTGGTTGGAGCCAAAAGATTTGAAGGAAAAAACAGTGAGGGAATTGTTATTTACATCTGAGATATACTGGGAAACTCATTTTACATGCACAGTAATACTTGGCTCACAATTACTTGAAAAAAATCAGAGCATCGGGCATGGTGGGTCACACCTGTAATACCAGCACCTAGAATGTTGAGGCAGAGGGATCAGCAGTTGAAGGTCATCCTTAGACCCTATCTCAAAAACAAACAAACAAACAAACAAAATCAGAGATCAGGAGAGCTGTCCCTTTATCAGCACCTCTTGGTTAATAACCGGATTCAAGGGAAGAAGAGATCTCTGCCCTGTCCACACCCATCAGCACCCTTTTCCTAACCAACAGCAATATCAGAGGCAATGATCTGGTCAATTCTACAGACCTCTTGAATTCCAGTAGTCTGTCCCAGAGTTCTTGCCAATTACCATGTGACTCCAGGATGCTGGCTGGATGTTTCCTTCCCATAGTCGGTCCTATTCATTTCAAATTCAGGATAATTACATATTTGCTTATAAGTGGAAATATAAATATGCAAGTAAAACATACTTTTCAAATCCTATTGCACATGATTTATACAACACTATCAACAAAGAGGAAGGGAGCAAAGAATGGAGGGGGAGGGAAGGAAGGTTGGTTGGTTGTAGAACACCATCTTTGGATTTTCGTTATTCCAAATCTTATTCATTTATTTATTTATTTAGAAATTTTTTTCATTTATTTTACACACCAAAGATTCCCCTCTTTCCTTCTCCCGCCCCACCCCAGTCTCGCCTCCCAGCACCCCACCCACCCACCCACAAGAAGGCAAGGCCTCCCATGGGGAGGCACATCCAGTAGAGTTAAGTCTAAGCCCTTCCTCCTGGCTGCACGAGGTATACCATCATAAGTAGAGGGCTCCAAAAAGCCAACTCATGCACCAGGGATGGATTCTGATCCTACCGCCAGGGGACCCCCCAAGCAGATCAAGCTACACAATTCTCTCGCCATGCAAAGGGCCTAGTCCAGATTTTCTAAAGAAGAGTGTTTGGGGCAAGTCCAGGTAATTGCGAATTGTCGCTGATATTTATCTCACCACCTGTGTCTCCCTAGCCATGGAATAAAGAACATTTTTAGCCTGGCGTGACAGTGCACTCCTTTAATCCCAACACTTGGAAGGTAGAGGCAGGTGAATCTCTGTGAGTTTGAGGCCAGCCTGGTCCACATAGCAAGTTCCAGGTCAGCCAGGGTCATCTCAGAAGAAGAACATCGGTGAGATTGTCTTTAGGAGCAGGGCCAAACCACAAAATCTCCTGCAAGCTTGGGGTTGTACAAGTGTGCCATTCAAAAGTCGCTATATAATTTTCCATGTTAATATAGAATTTATACTGCTAATCAATTAATGCTTTTAGTGTGGACCTCCTCAGACTTAAGAGAATCAAGGCCATTTTAAAAGACAATGCTAAGATGCCACTTTGCTTCCATCTCACCGGACTGTGTCTTGGTGAGTGTATTTGACTTTGTCTATATTTCTGAAATCTCATTGGTCCCTGGCCCAGTGCCATGCTTATATGGATAAAGTTCACACAGTGCTCATAGAATGGGCTCAGCTTTTCTGACTTCACAGATCTTAGCACATAAATAGTTTCTACACAGAGAACCTAAACAATTCAAAATTTTGTATGTACGAGAGAACAGGAATGAGAAGGAAAAAAAATGACTTCAGGCTTTGATATTCTGTATAATCTCCTATTTGAAGAGACAAGAAAATGAATGTCTGCTAATGAATCATTCTTGAGAACACTGTTGTTTGTAGTAAGAAATATTAGCTTTCAGAATGGGGTGCCAAGTGCCAGCCTTCCAGAGATGCTCACGTCAAGATGTTCAATCAAACATCTCACCAAAGGATGGATGGAGAAGGGAGGGCAGAACAGACAGAAAAAATCAGCGACCTTTGTCAAGCCATTACTGTTGGTGCTCAAAATGAGAGAGAGCATTCCCTGTTTTCTTTGCTAATTTTTTTTTTCAAGTGCCATCAGACTGAGAACCGGGGGCATCTTGTTTGGTTTTGGGTAGAGAGTAATTACCATCTGCACCCCACAAATGTGAGTTAGACTGCACAGAAATAAGCCATCCGAGTCCATGACGAACGTCAAAATTGTAGACATAAGGAGCAGAGCAGAAAATTGTAGCGTGACAAAATAGCTACATTTAATTATGTGAAATTACATAGAATTTTCATCTTCTGTAGAGGTACTTTATTTAAACTTACATCTAAAGGCACGTCTTTGGGGTAATGCAACTTTCATTGGAACTGGGGCAGCTGATGGAATGGAGCGGGACTCTGACTTTACAATTTACATTACAGTTTGTAGTGCTTAGCACTTCTTCAAAGTTCTTAGTCACCTCTGCTCTTTGTGAGAAAAATGTTTAAAACAACAAGCCAGCTGATATCATTTTCTTTTACCCAACACTGCAAGTTTCCCAGCCTGTGGAGGGCTTTTTGTTCTTTCCTGCAGAATAAATGTCAATCTTGGGTTCCAACATCTACTCAAAACTTTCACTTCTGGTGTCCCTCCATATAAGGCATTGAGAGCTCCTGAAACTTCCCTTGGCGGCCCTGATAGCTGGGTCATTCCAGAAAAGGGTCAATGTTGACCCAGTACTATTCTTATCAGGACAGCTGTTCTCTGTGGCTGTATAGCTGCAGGATGGAAACATCAATGACATCAACTGCACAGCTCAGTGAGCATCATCACATATCAGCTCCCATGGTCCCTTGCAGAGAAAAGCATCAGCGTGCGTTCTGTGAGACAAGCTCTGGTCTTCTATCAACAGGACATTGATTGAACCAGGGACTGGGGCCTTAAGGTCACTCTGAGTCAAAATGTGACTTGGTTCTTTTCTCTAGGGATTAAAAGTAAAGTAATAAATAACTAAAGAAACATGGAAATAAGATTGAGTTGGGCATCAGAGAGAAGAAACAGAGAGTTGCTGCTTTCCCAGTGACATCTGCAAACAACAGGCTTCCTTGGAGTCTGGCCTTGGAATCAACCGACATTTCTCCCTGATTCAGAGTCACATTTCAAAGCAAATCAGAAAAGGCTCAGCCTACATAGGATAACTAAATAAATTTACAATAAATTAATGAAGAATTGCTTTAACTGGCACCATCTAAGACCCCTCTACACACTGTGGTTTTGCTCTTCGGGGCCACTCCAGCCCCTGACAAGCCAGGGGCTTGATATTTTCTACAAGTCAGACCCCCTCTTTTCTTTCCATTTGTATCCATGATGTATGACCTGTGTGCAAGAGCAGAAAATGTGTAAACGAATCTTAAAAGGTCTTATAATGAAAAAAACCCCGAGCCAAATATAGGGGTGAAAGCTGAAGGATCAGAGACCACTAGCTTAACTCTACGAAATCCTCAGCCTCGAGAAAGAGGGTTCCTGTTTCCTCACACCTTATATACCTTTCTGTGTCCTGCCACATTACTTCCTGGGATTAAAGGCGTATGTCACCACTGCCTGGTTCTGTTTCTTTCCTGTAGCCCAGTGTGGCCTTAAACTCACAGCGATCTCTGCTTCCTGAGTGATAGGGTTAAAGGTGTGTGCCACCACTGCCTGACCTCTATGTCTAATTTAATCTGTCCTCTGATCCCCATGCAAGCTTTATTGAGGTACACAATATATCACCACAGACACGAACTCACCCAGTTCAGCTCACTTTCGGCTTCCAAACCTTATGTAACAGAGGCTCCATTTTTCAGACTTACCTTATAATGGCTTTGTTAGCTGACTGATTCTTAATGATCATTTAAGAAATTTTGCTGAAGCAAAGAATAAGCCCTGGTCTGGTGGGTGTGAGTGCCCTGTTTGATGACAGAAAAGGTGATACTAAAGGAACAGAAAGGAATTCCTATTGCCAGCACCAACTGTTTTTCTTCTGCATAGAGTCTTCTAAAGGAGAACATGCCAGCCACACTTCTCCTTGACCTTCATTGATAAGTCTAGATAAAACACTTTCTTAAGATGAAACAACTACCTCTTTCAGAGAAAGTGACTTGACAAGCATACTGTGCCGAGACGCCATCTTTCCCCAGTTTTCCATATGCAATATACCTACGTCTATTTCTAGTTCCAGCTGGAGGCCAGGACAAGGACCCTGACCTAAGCTGAGCCCATTATTCTCACCCTGGGAAACTGGGAATTGGATAGACAAATACTGAGTCTGTTTGTGATGTGAAGCCAAGTAAGAAAGCGATTCTTCAGGGAGCAGAGTGCGAGGCGATGAGTGACTTGAGAAGCAGTCGGCAGAGGGTCAAGAATGAAGTTGGCTTTCAATGCAGAGGAAACATGGAGGGCCCAAGACACGGAGGGAAGGCCAGAGAGGGAGAGAGCAGAAAGGCTACATGGTGAATTTCTGCTTTATCAGGCTTAACATTCTTCATAAAATTGGATTCTGTAGAACAAATTCCACCTTCCTTAAACCAACACGAGTGGATTTCTTGTCTTCACAGTGAAAAAGTTCACGTACTCGCCCATTTCTTCAAATAAGAACGGGATGACTAAACACCCAGCGTAAACATTGGGATGCTCACTTTAGTCACAGCTGACCCTCACTCAGCTCTGAGACTGACTTGTCAACTTGCTTTATTTCATCCGAATCATAATCACCGTCACAGGAAGGCCCCATATTGCACACTTTGTCCACGGTGATGCATCTATCCGGATTTCTTCCTGCTGGGAATGGATGACGCAGGAGATGATGACAGCATCGTGTGAGAAACTTGCTGCAGAGGCGCAGACTCTTTAGACACGGCCTTATTTAATGTTCACTTAACTCCAAGAGAGTTAGACTTACTACCTTGTAAACACAATCACAATACAGCCAAACCCAAGTCTAACCTCTGTAATTCGGAATTGAAGATCGAGGACCCTGACTGCTCGTTGGCTACATCATCAGGGCTACATTAGTAACCCTGAGTCCCCCTCTCAGAGTCCCGTCATCTACTCCCACCCCCCACCCCTCCTCCCTTACCAGTTAGAAACCAGGTACACGGAAACGTTGGGCAGTTTATCAGTCTGGCTGAGAACACGGGTGGTTGAGACCTGACTTTTGGGCAGCACTCTGGCTCTGAGGTAAAATTTCCAGTGACAAGATTTTTTTTTTAAAGTAATTAGTAGTCTTTTAACAAGACTATGGAGCCACACAGGCTTCTCTCCTCCCCTTCCTGAGGAGACACGATGTTGACAATGGAGGAAAGGGTTGCTTTTTAAGCATAAATCGCATTGACAACGCGGAGGAGCACACAAGGGTATGTATCAGAAGTCAAACAATGAGAAGTTTTTCGGGGAGGAAGTCTCAGTCTGTGACGGAAAGGGCAGTGCAGAACCAGGGAGAGGGACTCGGGGGCAGGTGTGTATAAGTTCTGCCAAGCCTCCTGGGAGGCTGATTGCATCACTGAGGGAAGGGATGAAGGGCAAAGAGAAGCAAGGTGTCTCCCTGCCCTCTGGGTAGAGGAGGTAGTGGAGCCACAGGGTCAGGAAAGCCAAGTTCAGACAAATGAAGAACCCCAAACCACGCCAGGCTCCACAGCTGTGCTTAACGACCTAGCCTACTACCCTGCAGAGGAAGACTAGGATATTTTCTTCTGCCACAGCCCCAGAGGGAGGCCTCTCACTACAAGCAGTGAGGGGAAGGGTGGCTGCAAAGTATTTGTGAGAACAAAGAAAAGACTTAGACAAAGTGAAGGGTGTGGTGGGGAAAGCCATGTCCCAAGAATCCTGAGACAAAAAAATACCGATGTCTCTTTTAGCCAAAGTATTGCCCAAGGACTGGAGTCAGGGCTTCCTGACGTGAACTAGCTCAGAGAATGAGCTTCCTCCGCATTGAAAGGAACTTCCTGTGTGCTCCAGCGGAGTGACACCGTAAGCGGAAGTACAGCAAACGCTTACAAGCTCCCGTGGAGCTGCTGAGTCCCACACTGACAGCACAGCTGCCATTTTTGTCTGCTTGTTTGTTTTGTTTGGTTCATCAAGAACAGGAACTGAGAACCAATGTACAAGGAGCTACAGAAGACCCTGCTGGCAACTTCCTCCAGCAGAACAGACCTGCCCAGGACAAGGCACAACACCAAGAAGGATCCTGATAGCCTGAGTTCGATCCCTGGACCCCACTTAATGGGAGGAAAAAAACAACAACTCCCACAAGTCGTCCTTTGTTCCCTACAGGTACACTGTGGCACGTGATCCCCACCCCCAATTTAAGTATAATTAAAAAAATAAATAAAAATGATCCATGGTATCCAGTATGCTTAGAATAGTGAGCCTGTGGTTGAACCGGTACTGACATCTGCCATGCCCTGTTGATTCTCCATTTACCCTTCAAATCCATCTCTACCCTGCCCAGCCCTGTTCCCAGAGGGGCTGGCATCAAGGGACAGAATCACCAGGCTCCATGGCTTTCATGTGCAGGCAAGTTAGGCCAATGGGAAGCACTATTGAGGAGTTAGGAGGGGACTGGTGACATGAATCCTCTCCTCCCAGGCCGTTTCATCAGTTGTACCTTGTCTCTGTGGTCACATCTCATCTGGCAGCTCTTCCCTCTTCCAGGGTCCAGAAAAATCCCCCACTTCTGGCTTCAGGCTAAGGCGTTCATTCCTGGGTGACCCACCTTTCCATTCCAGTTCCTTTAACATGCTTATATCTTTATCAAAGCCCCTTTATTAAGCTCCATTCAATTAAAAACTATGAATGTGACCTTTTCTTTGTGCAACAATTGTGAAGAATCAACATTTGCATCTGAATAAAATGGGTTAAATGTACACAGTCCCTAAGTTAGTATTCGGAGAAGGTGAATTCTTCTCTTGAATTTTCCCTTCTGAGTCTATCTAGCAGAGCTCTTGTGGGTGCCTATATGCATATGAGAGAATATTTGAGAGTAAGGAAACTGTTATGTTTTATTTCCTATTTTTGAAGTAATCACATGGGGGGGGGGAAGATTCCCTAGTGCTGGTGTTCACTGACAGTTCTTTTGAAGAACATGAAAGTTACGCCATGGTAATATTTGGCAATATTGGGTAAAGTATACATGAGGAGGTACTTCATTCTATGAGTAACATACATGCTAACAACTGAATTGTGTCTTAGTGTGTAATACTCATAATATGTACCCTAGCATAGCTTCTGTGCTCTGATGATTCCTTTACAAGGAAAACCATAAGTAATAATCACTGTAATCACAAGAAATAGTAGTTATAATTGTAATACACATATAATTTTGAATTCTGATTTTTTTCCACTTCAAGATACATAATGACCATGGTTTCTATGTTTCCACATAGTTTTCGTAATCGTTACTTGCAAATTCTGCATTGTATCTAACCATGTGACTACACCATGAATCACAGACCACTACTGTTCCATTTTTCTCCTAGGCAGTTTTCCCATAATCTATATGAAATTTTACTGTGTACAAAATAACATGAAACAAACTGAATAGGCCTGAGTTCTTTCATTAGGGGAATATGCTAAATTGGGTCTTAGTTTGCTCTAGGACCAAGCCAGCCTTTAGGAGAAAGGAGTCCTATGGAGAAGTCACTTCTCAGAGAAAAGGGAGCTGGGGCCTATGCTCAGCCCAGTAACAGTACCTGTGCCCCAGAGACAGAGGTTCTGATACAATAATTGACAAGCTACTTAATGGCCATGGCATACAACTCTATGAGCAAATACCAGTGAGAGTTTGGGGGAACAATAGCTCACTACTGGGGAGCCATTTGTCTCCATGGGAAGTGAATAGATTCTTCTATTCTAGAGAGCTCCATAAACCAGTGAAAACTAGTGTCAATTAAGCTCACCCTGTAAGCAGCTTGGAGGGCAGCCTGAGGTATCACAACTATGGTGGTCTTTGTGGTCAGGAGCGACATGAGGTGTCTGTCTGTCCTCTGTAGCTGCAGACAGTGTATATATATGCTGCAGGCAGGCAGAACCAGAGGGAGGCATGAACTCTGTTCGTGTTCTGATGGCGTGGTTTGAAATCCCCCCAAACAACTGTGGAAAAACTCTTGAGGAGTTAGCCAGCTTTGGGGACAGATCTCACTGGGGAGAACCTTGGGAAGCTAGCTAGCTGTTGGGACAGACATTTTTTTAAGTTTTTAAGTACTACTTATTGCTAACAATAGGATCTTAACTTCTCTCTGGGTGAATGAAGGCTGGGAAGATAAATTGTGCTTTCTAAGTTTTACACTAGGTGCCGGGAACACAGACCCTTCTTTGTTCTCTAACTTTTTGAATCTTCATTTAAGAAAATAAAGAAATTTGGGTGAGAATAAACATTCAGTTCAATGGAGGGAGGGTGAATCAGAGTTTGCACAAAGTTTATTAAAAAATTCATGCTAAACTGGCAACATTAACATTCTTTGTAAAACAAAATTTCCTAGGTCTGTGCTTGAATTCTCTGGCTAAGGTTAGTGACAGTACTAAGGTCTCAGGACTGTAGTAAGGGACGTCACAGGAACAGTAGCCAATCAACAAGTTCTCCAGAGGACAGCTGCTTGCTCACTTCCCTGGGGGAGATGGCAGTAAGCAGTACTCAAGCTCACAGCCTGAATTCACTTATATTATGGCTAAGACTCTCCACATTAGCACAGTATCTGCAGCTAATTTGTGTCACAGATACAAAAAGAAAAATTAAGCACGAGACAAAACTAATCCCAAGAGTGGAGGAGTTCCCCAAATGTTCCTTATTGAAAACACGTGGGCTTCCCTCTTCAGTTTCAATGTGTGCCGAATTACAGGGATGGTTGAATCAGGATGCTCTCAGTTGCAAGCTCCAAAAGGCCGACTTGAACGAAGGTAATGATGACTTATTACAGAAACCTTGAGCCGGGCAGTGGTGGCGCACGCCTTTAATCCCAGCACTTGGGAGGCAGAGATAGGCGGATCTCTGTGAGTTCGAGTCCAGCCTGATCTACAAAGTGAGATCCAGGAAAGGCGCAAAGCTACACAGAGAAACCCTGTCTCGGAAAAACCAAAAAAAAAAAACCTTGAAGTGACCCTCAGAGAATGTAAGCATGGAACACGGGAGGGTGACCCCGGCAGCAGAGGAGCCAGCCTGGAGTGTCACAGCTGCCCCTTTGCCCTGTCACTGGAGTGTCACAGCTGCCACCTTGCCCAGCCTCTCATGTTCACTACAGTAGAGGTTTCACCTCAAGGCAACTCACAGAAGAAAGAGTTTACTTGGCTTATAGCTCCAGGGGGATATGAGTCTATGGTCAGGGAGTGAAGTCAGGATGGCCGAAGCGGGAAGCTGAGGGCTCTCAGCTTGAATCATAAGCAGGAAGCACAGAGGGCAAACTAGATAGGGCTTGTCTTTAAAGTCTCAAATCCTACCCCAGTGCCACACTCTCTCC
>CABHPQ010159939.1:0-83304 GCA_902168405.1 Peromyscus aztecus
GGGGCGGGAGGAGGGAAAACGGGGGAATCTATGGCTGATATGTAAAGTTGAATTATATTGTAAAATAAAATAAAAAAAATACAAGTCTATAGTTATAGAGTGGAGTACTGAGAACAATAGAACAGAATTTTCAGTAGAGACATAGTCATAACTATTATATATTATTTTTCTAATGAATTTAATAGAGGACAGAATATTTTTTTCTGGAGTTTAAGATTATAGCTTAGTGACAGAGGACTTGCTAGCATACTCAGTGCCCTGCATTTGATCCTCAGACTTAGGTTAAGGAAAATATTTCTTTTAATGTAGTGTGTGTGTGTGTGTGTGTGTGCCTTCACATTTGTATGACCTTGTTAATGTTTGTGTATGAGAGTGGTCACACACATGGAGACCAAGAATAAAACTTCTGATGTCATGTTCAACAACATCATCCATCTCTTTCAAGTTAGAATCTCTCAGTGGCAAGTGGTTCTCAAATAAAGCTATAATAACTGGCCACCAAATTCCAAGGCTACTTCTGTTTCTGTCTCCCTAGGCTTGGTATTACAAACAAGCTCCACCATGTCCAGCTTCTTATGTGGATTCTGGAAATAGAGATCAGGTCTTCATGCTTGTGAGGAAAGCTGTATGCCAACTAAGCCATCTTTCAATCCTCATCTTTTAAAATCTGAATGATTTCCATGATACCTTGTCGTTAAAACACAATGCATATAATTTGACTAATAACTTATTTTATATATATATATAATGCAAACATACATAAATACAAAATAACTAAAAGTAAATCAAAGACATAAATGCCCAACCCAAATACTTTAGGAGAAAATATCGAAGTTAATCTTTATGGCCTTGTATTTAAAAATAGATTTTTGGTAACAAAATTTAAGCCACAAAATTTTGATATTATATTTCATCGAATTAAAAAAATTATCATCTATAAGGGTCTGGAACAACAACAACAAATCAAACTTCAAAACCATTAATAGGGAGAAATAATCAAAATCAAAGAAGGTAGATTGTGAGAACCAGAGATAGTAGATGATACAGTGAATTAGTGTATTCCAAATATAATAGAGCAGCTGTACACATAAACTTACCATGACTTTTACTCCATGTACAATATATTGCAAGATCAAATACCCAAAATGGAATGTGGAGGGAGTCAGAAATCTCAATCCCTAGCTGAAGAATGATTATCAATTTATGACTCCTGGGACATAGGGAATCAGTTTTCTCCAAAGATATGGCCCTAAGAGGTGACTCACATTCCAATAGATAGCCATACACTCATGCACATACTGGAAAAACTATATGAACTCAGTGGGATTTTTAAATATCTCATCAAGTTAGGAGGAAACAGTGGTTCAATAAGTGAAATTGAAGGGGAGGGAACTGCAGTGTGTTTGATTAAAACACATTCTATGCATGTATAAATATCTCAAACAATTTTTAGTAAGTATTAATAGATGACACAAACTGAGGATCACAGTATACAACAGAGTTTAGTTATTAACTATCATGTGGACCTGAAATACCACTCAGAAAGCACATGCACCAACATCCTGAAAATAAGACATTGTTTGGGTTAGTACAGGCCTGTGAGGATACAGACTCCAGGAAGATGCTGTATGGAATGGTGGCCTAAGGGACACTAATGTTTGGATGCACACAGACCTAGTATTCCTGAGAGAAGGACAGGATCCTGAATCAGGTTCAATTTAGAAGGAAGAACAACTCTGCAACTCATGTCTTGGTTAGCACAAAAAGAACTCAGATTTTGCTGTAATATATCATTAAACTCATGCAAAACAAAAGCCCAAATCTGAGAACTACAACACATCTCTGCAGGAAAAAAGATGGATAAACTTTCACTGGAAGAAGAAAGGAGACTTGAATAAAATAAATAAAAAAAATAAACTCAACCAAAAAATTAACTTCTTGTGTTCCCTCTCTGTTCTTGATCCAGTTGGGATCTCCCACTCCCCCAAGTTCTCTTTCCCTTGCCCCTCGCCCCTCATTACCCCCACTCACATCCAGACTGTTCATGTAGATCTCATCCATTTCGTCATCAGTGGGCGATCCCTGTGTCTTTCTTGGGGTCCTGTTTTCCAGGTAGCCTCCCTGATTTTGTGAGTAGCCATCCAGTCATCCTTGTTCCACAACTAATATTCTCCTATGAGAGGGTACATACCATGTTTGTCTTTCTGAGTCTGGGTTACCTCACTCAGGAGGATTTTTTCTAGATCCATCCATTTGCCTGCAAACCTCATGATGTCATTGTTTTTCTCTGCTGAGTAGTATTCCATTGTGTATATGTACCACGGTTTATTTATCCATTCTTCGGTTGAAGGGCATCTAGGTTGTTTCCAGATTCTGGCTATTACAAATAATGCTGATTGGAAAGTCTTTTCCCAGCCTTTTATTCTTAGGTAGTGTCTGTCTTTGTATTTGAGGTGTGTTTCTTGTATGCAGCAGAAAGATGGGTCCTGCTTTCGTATCCATTCTGTAAGCCTGTGTCTTTTTATAGGTGAATTAAGTGCATTGATATTAAGGGATATTAATGACCAGTGATTGTTCATTCCTGTTATTTTTTGGTGGTAGTGTGTGTGTAGTTCTTTTCTTTGGGGTTTACTGCTGTGGGGTTATATATTGCCTGTGTTTTCGAGGGTGTATCTGACTTCCTTGGGTTGGAATTTTCCTACTAGTGCTTTCTGTAGGGCTGGGTTTGTGGATAAGTATTGTTTAAATCTGGCTTTGTCTTGGAATGTCTTGTTCACTCCATCTATGATGATTGAAAGTTTTGCTGGGTATATTAGTCTAGGCTGGCATCCATGGTCTCTTAGTGTCTGCATTACCTCTGTCCAGGACCTTCTGGCTTTCAAAGTCTCCATTGAGAAATCGGGTGTTATTCTGATGGGTTTGCCTTTATAGGTCACTTGGCCTTTTTCCTTTGCTGCTTTTAATATTCTTTCTTTATTCTGTATGTTTATTTGTTTAATTATTATGTGACGAGGGGACTTTATTTGGGGGTCTAGTCTGTTTGGTGTTCTATAGGCTTCTTGTATCTTCATTGGCATTTCCTTCTTTAAGTTGGGAAAGTTTTCTTCTATGATCTTGTTGAATATATTTTCTGTGCTTTTAAGTTGGTATTCTTCTCCTTCTTCTATCCCTATTATTCGCAGGTTTGGTCTTTTCATGGTGTCCCAGATTTCTTGGACATTTTGGGTCATGACTTTGTTGGCTTTAGTGTTTTCTTTGACTGATGAATCTATTTCTTCTACCGTATCTTCAATGCCAGAGATCCTTTCTTCCATCTCTTGCATTCTTTTGGTTATACTTGCATCTGAAGTTCCTGATAGTTTACTTAGATTTTCCATTTCCAGCATTCCCTCTGTTTGTGTCTTCTTCATTTTTTCTATTTCCCTTTGCAGGTCTTGGACTGTTTCTTCCATTTGTTCCATTGCTTTTTCATGATTTTCTTTCAGTGCTTTATTGTTTTCTTCCAGGACTTTATTGTTTTCTTCTACTTTAATTGTCCTTTCCTCTAGGTTTTTATAGTGCTCTTGCCATTTTTTTGTCTTTTCCTCTATATAAGCCTCTACCTTCTTCATGATGTTATTCATAGGGCTGTTTTCTTCTGCCTCTTCCAATTTTTGATGGTCAGCTCTAGATGTTGGAGGAGGGCTAGGTTCTGGTGAAGCTGTATTGCTCTTCATTTTGTTGTATGTACTTCTGCCTTGACGTCTGCCCATCTCCTTGTGTTCGATCTTGGTCTTATCAGTACACTTGGTCCAGAAAGAGCTGACAGATTCAGGAAGTCTCTCTCTGTTGTCCAGATGGCACTCTCTTGTCCAAATGGGAAGTCCAAGGCATGATGGGAGCTCTTGTCCAGATGGGAAGTCCGAGGCAGAATGGGAGCTCTTGTCCAGATGGGAAGTCTGAGGCAGGATGGAAGCTCTCATCCAGAAAAGAAGTCTCTTGTCCAGAAGGTAAGTCTGGGGCAGGATGGGAGCTCTTGTCCTGAAGGGATGTCCGGGGCAGGATGGGACCTTTTGTCCAGAAGAGAAGTCCGGGGCAGAATGGGAGCTGGGGGCTGGTCTCTAAGTCTCAGGAAGTGGCGGGGGTATCCGGGGATGATGGGCTTGGGGGCAGGGCTTGGAGACTGCAGGTTTGCAGGGGATCTTGGAGAAGGGGAGTCTTCCCAGTAGGGGTGGGGGTAGAAGGGAGCCTGCCAGGTGGCCAGAACCTGGGGCCAAGGTGGGCAGGTCTTCCCAGGAGTGGCTGCATGCCCACCAGCAGTGGAAGAGAGTTCCCCTAGCTCCACATCCTCTCCAGCATAAGGTGTCCTCAGTGTTTTTTATCTTAGCCATTCTGACTGGCATAAGGTGGTATCTCAGAGTTGTTTTGATTTGCATTTCTCTGATGATTAGGGATGTTGAGCAATTCCTTAAATGTCTTTCAACCATTTGTGTTTCCTCTGCTGAGAATTCTCTGTTTAGTTCTATAGCCCATTTCTTAATTGGACTGTTGGGCATTTTGATGTCTAATTTCTTGAGTTCCTTATATATTCTGGATATCAGTCCTCTCCTCGGAGGAGTCTTTGCCCTGGAGGAGATGGAAATGGGGGGTGGGCTGGGGGGAGGGGGGCGAGGCAGGATGGGGGAGAATGGGGGAATCCATGGCTGATATGTAAAGTTGAATTATATTATAAAATAAAATAAAATAAAAATTAACTCCATGTATGCAAGTGAAAAAAAAGCAACATACCTAAAGGCCAAAGCATGTGTCCCCTTAAAATTACCATTTTTTTTTAGAAATGACTGTCAATGAGTTAATTAGAAGAATTTCTAGACAAAGAATTCAAAATAGCAATTTTAAATGTTGAAACAACTCAAATAAGACATGAATATGATCTAAAGTAATAAAAGAAACAGCTGAATGAAATATTGGATGTCAGAAGTCAATTCATATGAAATATGATAAAGACACAGAAACATTGAACCAAAATCAAAATAAAATAGTGATGGAAGTAGAATTTTCAACAAGTCTTGAAAACTGAGAAAAATAGCACAAATAGAATGAGTCATATTGTGGGTTAACTTTCAAGCCTTGAGGAAAAGGTAGACATGAAAAAAAATCTTAACAAGTATATGAATGGCTGAGAAAGGCCAAAGGGAACACAACTAACTACTAGCAATAGTGGAGAGGGTGCCTGCACTGGCCTACCCTGGTAATAACATTGGTGAATAAGACTGGTGAACTGACATCATAGAGCCTTCATCCAGTAACCAATGGAAGCAGATGCAGAGATCCACAGCCAAGCACCAGGACGAGCTCCAGGAGTCCAGATAAAGAGAGGGAAGCAGAATTCGATGAGCAAGGAGCATCAAGATTATAATGGGAAAACCTACAGAGAAAACCAAACCAAGCTAGTGGGAACTCATGAACTTTAGATCAACATCTGTGGAGCCTCTATGGGACTGGACTAGACTCTGCATAACAGAGACAGTTGTGTAGCTTGATCTGCTTAAGAGACCCCCTGGCAGTAGGATCAGGATGCATCCCTGGTGTATGAGCTGGTTTTTTGGAGCCCACTACCTGTGGAGGGACACCTTGTACAGCCTTGATGCAGGGAGAGGGACTTGGACCTACCTCAACTGAAGTTACCAGGCTCTGCTGACTCCTCATGGGAGACCTTACCTTTTCAGAGGAGGGAATTGGGGTGGGTTGGAGGGAAAAGGCTGGGGAGTGACAGGAAGTAAGAGAGTGGGATCTGTGATTGGTATGTAAAATGAATTAAAAATGTCTCAATAAAAATAATTTTAAAAAAAGACCAATGCTATACATGATAAGGGGAATTAAATGAAAAAAATCACAGGAAATATTTTCAGTAAAATCACATAAAAATACTCCCAAGTATAGAGGAAAAAAATGCTAATAGACAGCACCAAAAAAAAGCTCCCTAAATTGTAATATAATTTGAACACTAAAAAAAGGGGGGGAATTATTGAATGATGTAATAGAAAATGGCTAATTCATATACAAATGCAGGAAAATGAGAGTAAGAGTTGATTGGTTAGTAGAAATTTTAACAGCTTGAAAAGATATAAGTACTGAAAGATCAAAGCTTCCAAATCAGACTATTGTTTTCAGCAAAAAAAAAATCTGCCATAATTGAAGGAGAAATCAAAATTTTCTATAATAAACACAGGTCAAAGGAATTTATGAATGGTAACCCAACTGCACAGAGTACAAAAAGAAATGCTTCAAACTGAAGAGAAGGATACGCAAATCCAAGAGTCCAACGAGTAAGAATAACACTAGGACAGTCTTGCAAATGAGGAATAAGAAAATAACACAAAATAACAAAGTGACAAGTATTAACATGTACATTTATTAATGATGTTGAATATTAATGGTCTTAATTTCTCAATTAAAAAAGCACAGGCAAGCATAATGGATTAAAAAACAGGATCTATTTTTTGCTTTCCAGAAACACATATCACCATCACAGAGAGGACCACTTTGTTGTAAAAGGATCAAAAGAATATTCTAAGAAAATGGAACCAGAAAACAAGTTGTCATATCTCTTGTAATATCTGACAAATTTAGACTTTAACCAAAACAAGTCAGAAGAGTTAAATGAGGCTATTTCATATTCATTAAGGGAAAAATTCATTAAGAAATATTATTATTTACACACATTTACACTAAACACTGGTGCAACCAATAGTTTGTTTCATAAAACAACTATTACTCATTGTAAGGTCACAGAATAACCTTACCTTAGTAATAGATGACTTCAATTCTCCACTCTGAACATTACACATGTAACCTGGAGAAAACTTACATGTGAACCATTGAGGTGAAGTGAAATCAGTAATCAAATGAATGTAGCAAACGTCTTCAGAACATTATTTCTGTGTTGGTTAGTTTTATGACAACTTGACACAATTTAGAGTCACTTGGAGAGAAATTCTCCATTGGAAAAATTCATCTACAAGATTAGCCTGTAGGTCAATTTGCTGTGCACTTTCTTGATTATTGATCGATGCAAAAGACCCAGCATACTATGTAAGGTGCAAACTATGAGGAGGTGGTCTTGATGTACAAAAACTCAGGCTGAGAATGCTTAAGGGCCAAGCCAGTAAAGTAGCATTTACCCATGGTTTCTGCTTCTAATCCTACTTCCAATTTCCTGCCCTGAGTTCTTGTCCCAATTGCTTTTGAGGATGGGCTGTCATGTGGAAGTGTGAGAGGAAATAATCCCTTTCTACCCAAAGTAGCTTTTGGTCATGGTGTTTTATCATCAGTAGAAATCTTAACTAAGGAACTACCCAGAAAAAATGCACTTTATTATAACAATCCTAGGAATTGTCTCCAAAATAGAATAACTCTTAGGACACAAAGCAAATTTCAATAAGTAAAAGAAATTTGAAATAGAATCTTGTATTTTATTTCTAAATGGAATAAACGTTGTTATCAATAGCAAGATAAACTAAAGAAAAAAACAAAATCATAGATTAAATAATACAAAATTTTATAAGGAATGGGTCATTGGAAGAATTAAAAAATAAAAATTAAGTCCTAGAATGAAGTGTAAATGAAAACACAACAACCCAAAATACATGAGACACAATTATAGTAGTCCTAAGGGGAAACTTCATGGCTCAGTTTGTCTATATTAACAATATCATAACTCAAAGGAATAAGTTAATACATATCAAGATATTGGAAGAAAAGAATAAATCAAGATCCAAAGCAGTAGATTAGGAGAAATAAATAAGATCACGGCAGAAATTAATTAAATATAAAGTAAATAAATAATAAGAAGGATCTATGAAGGTATTTTGGAAACCCATTTGCAAATCTCCTACTCCAGAAACTTCTTAAGGTATATACATGTATAAAAGGAATTTTCAAAATGTCACCATATACTATGAGAGACAATACCCCGACTATACATCATGTGCTACCAAATAAAACATCCAATACCAGGAATGTGTTATATCTTTTTGAGTTGTTGTCTAAAGGGAGGTCAGAAACTCCCTTATACTTACAGGCTACTGCCAATCCTGCTGGTTAGCCTTCACAACTTTATGGTTAGTTCCCTTTGCTGAAGACACCACCCATTGCTGAAGAACTTGGAGAAAATTAGCTGGTGTTCAATTAGAAACTTCACTCTTAATGTTCAGTATTCACAGTGTTAGAAGATACTACATATATACTATACAGAAGGAGAAAAATTAACCATCAAAACCACCAAGCTACAAACTCCGAGAGCTAAAACTTTGACTTGCCTGTGAGATATATCCACTGGTGCAATAGTGTCAAAAATTTCAGAGGCATAACCTACTAACTTTTGATTGGGTTTCAGGCCAGTTCCATGAGATAACATTCAAATCTGATACTGTCAGGGCAATAATCTAAAGCTATATTTGTCATAGGCCATAGGAAAAAATCTTACTACTATCATACTGTTAAATGAACATAACAATAAAACAACTCCTAATGACTTACTACTATACCCACAGATAAGCACATCATTTATCCCTTATCGGAAAAGCATCTTCTTTCAGTTGACGGCAATTAACACAGAGATGTACAACTAGACAATGTGGAGAGAGAGAGAGAGAGAGAGAGAGAGACAGAGAGAGAGACAGAGAGAGAGACAGAGAGAGAGAATTTTGAGCAGTCAGTCTTAAAAGAGTTGCCTTTATCACAACCCTCCTATCTTTGCAGAAGAGAAGTAGAAAGATAGGAAGAGCCAGATACAGTGGTCAAATCCAAGAGACGTATTTTCCAGACAAGCAGTGTGGATGCACATATAAATGCGTGTGTTATTATTGGTGAATACATGATATTACACATTTGCAAAATTCATAAAACTGTATAATACAAGGATATGCCTTTAATGAAAATGAAGAGATTTAATTATATTAATGTCTTGGTACTCTTTCAGTAGCTGTAACAAATGGACCATATCGAAGCAAGATGTTAATAATGGGGTGGGTAAATGGGGCAGAAGAATTGTAAAAAGAAATTTTTTTTATTTGTAATTTGTAATTTCTGCTCATTCGTCTATAAATCTAAGGCTGCCATAACACCAATATCTCAAAATGCAAATGGTAATGCACTGACAGTATAGGTTTCTATATTTTCACATAAAGAAGGATTACCAAGTTGTAGTTTCTCACTATTACTTGCAAGTGTAAAGTAATGTCACATGTGGTTGAGATTAGGTTAAATATTTAAAACATTGCTACTAACTTAAGGAGTTGGTTATTTGAAAAGTGTTGATTCATGCACCATTATTTTCTTAATTTCTTATATAGTCCTACCTAGAAAATCAAGTAATACAATCGTGCAACAGACCACAGAGTGAAACCTATTTTGCTTTTCTTTCAAAGCAAGCATTGTCCATACAAACAGCATACAATCCTTTCAACAAAACATTTTGAAAAAGTATCTTACAAACTACACAAGCAATCAAAAGCACAAACATATTTTCTTATGTTTCAGAGTGCTATAATTATTCTCATAAATGAAGCAAATAAATGCTTAATATGTTTAATAACACTGTGAACAGTCATTAGCAGTAGAGGAGTTTTTCTTTTACTCCACACTGTTTTGAGCATGAGCTGTCACTTGTGTTATGGTTCATAGCCATTATAACAAATGTAAGATGGAATCTCAAAGTAGCATTGAATTGCATTTCCCTAATGGCTAAGGGTGTTGAATATTTTTTTTCCTAATTAAAAACAACTCCTGTTTTGTTTATTAGGGCATTATGCATGCATGTAGAGAATACATTCAGAAAAAAAAAACATCAAATTGTCATTTGAAATTTTGAAATAACACATACTATATTCTTAGCTTTTCATAATCTTTCTTCTTACTATATTATATCAACTCTCTTTAAAGACTTATGACAGGGGCTGGAGAGATGGTTCAGTAGTTAGATGCTATTAAACCAGAGGAACCAGGTTTAACTCCTAGAAGCCCAATGTTGGTTCATAACCATTTGCAACCCCAGTTCCAACGTATCTGATGTCCTCTACTGGTCTCAGCAGGCAATGTAAAATACTCACATGCATAAAAAAAATAATAAAATTAAATTAAATATGAAACTTAATTTAAACTTCATCCTCAATTATTAACAAAGTCTTATTGGATCAATTCAGAATCATTTGTTATTCCTTGGTTTATATACTCCAAGATCCTTGATTTTCCAATGATCCTTCAAGCTTATGTTGCTCTGAAACATTTCAAATGTATGCCTGTTTCAGTCTATTAAATACTTAGTGTAAAAGTTTGTAGACTACAATGAGTATGTGAAGAGTAGTGGCCCTAGATTTTAATCGCTACTGAAACTTCACAAAGGCTAGGCTTTATGCAACAAACTTAATGACAGTGTTTTATTATTATTAAGATATTTTTTATTCATTTTATTTATCAACCACAGATCCCCCTCTCATCTCTCCTCCTTTTCCCCCCTCAACCGTTTCCCCAAGCCTATCTCCATCCCCTCCTCCAAAAAGGAAAGGCCTCTCATGTAGAGTCAGCCAAGCCTGGTACATTCAGTTGAGACAGGTCCAAGCCCCTCCCCCTGCACTAAGGATGTACAAGGTATCCCTCCCTAGGTAATGGGATCCAAAAAGCCAGCTCATGCATCAGGGGTAGATCCTGATCCCACTGCCAGGGGCCCCTTAAACAGACCAAGTGACACAACTGTGTCACTTATGCAGAGGGCCTAGTCCAGTCCCATGCAGGCTCTACAACTGTTAGTCTAAAATTCATGAGTTCCCACTAGCTTGGTTTGTTTTTTCCTATAGATTTTCCCATTTTAATCTTGATGCCCCTTGCTCATAGAATTCCTCAACCCTCTCTTCAACTGGACTTCTGAAACTCAGCCTGGTTCTTGATTGTGGATCTCTGCATCAGTTTCCATCAGTTAATGGATGAAGGCTCTATGATGACAGAGTATTCACCAATCTGATTACTGGGGTAGGCCAGCTCAGGTACATTATCCACTATTGCTAATATCCTAAGCTGGGGTCATCCTAGTGGATTCCTGGGAACTTCCCTAGCATCAAGTATCTCCCTATCTCAATGATGTCTCCCTCTATCAAGATATCTCTTTCATTACTCTCCCACTCCATCCCTGTTCTAGCTCAATCATCCCATTCCCTTATGATAGCATCCCCTATACCTTATCCTCTATTGTCCAATCTCACTCCCAGTTTTCTCAGATTTCATCTATTTCCCCTTTCCAGGACAATCTATGACAGACAATGCATCTGTCCTAGGGTCCTCTTTGTTACCTAGCTTCCCTGAAGCTATGGGTTGTAGTCTGGTTATCCTTTGTTTTACATCTAGTATCTACTTATGAGTGAATATATAACATGTTTCTATTTCTGAGTCTGGGTTACCTCACTGAGGACGATATTTTCTAGTTCTATCCATTTGCCTGCAAATTTCATGATGTCATTGTTTTTTACTGCTGAATAATACTCCATTATGTATATGTACCACATTTTCTTTATCCATTCTTTGATTGAGGTGCATCTAGGTTTTTTTCAGGTTCTGAAAATTATGAATAATGCTGTTATGAACATAGTTGAGCAAGAATCCTTGTAAAATGGTTGAATATTCCTTGGCTATATGCCCAAGAATGGTATCATTGGGTTTTGAGGTTCATTGATTCCCAATTTTCTGAGAAACCACCATACTGATTTCCTGAATTAGCTGTACAAGTTTGCACTTCAATCAACAGTGGATTAATGTCCCCCTTGCTCTGCATTTTCTCCAACATAAGCTGTCATCAGTGTTTTTTATCTTAGCCATTTTTGGGATTTTGATGGGAATTGCTTTGAATCTGTAGATTTCTTTTTGTAGGGTGGCCATTTTTGCTATGTTAATCCTACTGAACAATGAGCATGGGAGATCTTTCCATCTTCTTATGTCTTCTTTGATTTCTTACTTCAAAGAATTGAAGTTTTTATCATATAGGTCTTTTGCTTGCTTGGATAGAGTTACCCAAAAATATTTTTGAATTTTTTGAAGCTATTGTGAAGGTGTAGTTACCCTGATTTCTTTCTCAGTCTGTTTGTAATTTGTATATAAGAGGGCCACTGATGAGGTATGGTTGTATCAGCTGGTGGAATTTTTAGGATCATTTGTGTATACTATCATTTCATCTGAAAATAGCAATACTTTGACTTCTTCCTTTCCAATTTGCATTCCCTTGATCTTTATTTGCCTTATTGCTTTGGCTAAGACATCAAGCCCTATATTGAATAGGCATGGAAAGAATGGGTAACCTTGGTTTATTCCTGATTTTAGAGAAAATACTTTGAGTTTCTCTCCATTTAATTAGCTGTTGGCCATGGGCTTGCTGTAAAATGCATTTATTATGTTGAGTTATGTCCCTTGTATCCTGACCTCTCAAGGACTCTTATCCTCAATGGATTTTGGATTTTGTCAAATGCAATTTATTGCCTATGAGATGATAATGTGCTTTATTTAAATTTCTTTATATAGTGAATTATATTTATTGATTGCCATGTATTGAAAAATACCTGCATAACTGAGATGAAGCCTATATGATCATAGTGAATGATCCTTTTGGTGTATTCTTGGATTTAGTTTGTCAGCCTATTCTGACTGGGAAGACACATCCCTAAGCATTGTGGTCAGACTGTGATTACTATCAGAAGGCTTCAAACCTGAATATAAAGAATTTGGACAGAAGACTTAATCAAGTGTAATCTTCCAAAGTCTTCCCGTTGTGACTTACAGCTACTGAAAGGTCACATATCTCCAAATTCCATATTCTTTAAAATAGTTTCAGAAGCATGGGGGCAGGATTATAAAATAGGAGTAATATTAAATTATAAAATGGCTACACTAACCTTGGAAAGAAGAGTTCTCCTTGTTTATTCTGTGAAACTGTTTTGGGTATTTTATAGACATGGAAACATGAAGTATTTTGTGTTGGATTGTTTAATTTAAAATAGCTTTTCAAGTTTAATCTTTGTTGTCATACGTTTTAGAATTTGTATCTTTTCAAAGCTGACTGGTAGTTTACTACAAAAATATACCGTATTTTGTTAACCATTCATTTTTTGGTGAATACTTGCTTGTTTAAATATTTGAATATGGCAAATAGTTCATCAATCAATACAGAAATACATTACTTTTTGGTATGTATTTTTAAATTCTTGCCTAAGCGCATCTGTGTTAGTCAAGGTTCTCTAGAAAAACAGATAACTGATAGAATGAAGATATATATGGAATGTATTAGAATGGTTTACCAGCTGTAGTCCAGCTGGTACAACAATGGCTGTCTATCAACAGATAGTCCAAGAATCTAATAGTTTTTCAGGCCATGAAGCTGGATGTTTCAGATAGTCTCAGTATACTCTAGAATTCCTAAGAGTTAGGCTCTAATGTCAGTGAAAGAATGGACTTGCCAATGATAGTGCAAATAAGCAGGCAAAGACCCTCAGCAGAAGACTCCCACTCTTATCCCTTGAAATATTGCCTATTGCACCTTTTACCGAGGAAACTGATCTGTTGCTACCTATTAAACCAACAATAACTTTTTTCTGAAGGAGACATCAGGTAAAAAAATGCTGGTTTTCTTCATGGCCCACCACTTTTTACCTAGAGACCTATAACTAGACTAAAGACTGAGCAGTCTCCTAGAGAGGAGATGGGAAGTATAGTCCTTAAGGAGATATGCTACACTACTAAAGAGCTTAATGAGTTTATTAATCTCATTCATCTGTTAATGCATTAGAGCAGAACTCTGAGGAATACGCATGGAAATGAATTTTTAAGGGTGTTGGACAAGGTAGAAGGAACATAAAACTGAATCAGGCTGAGTTCATTCATATGGGCCCAGTGGTTGGAGATTCTAGGTTCAATATAACTTATACAGTTAAAAATTTATCAAAAGTTTGTTTGAATTGTTGACTGAAGTACTGGTCAAAATATGGGCTACTGAAAAAGAGTTGTAAATGCCAGATATCCCTTCACTTAATTTTGAGAGAGGGATTTTTAAGGTCAGGAAAATTTAAATAGTAGAGTTGGTGTTAGTTATATTCTTTCACGGCGCTGTTTAAGCTACGGCGGCGGCGCTGGCGGCGCTACCCCCCGCGGCTGGTCGCCACCTGCAGCGCCAAGCCGGTGGAGGAGCGTGCTAAGTAAAAGAATCACAGCCATGGTTAACCTTTTTGAGCTTTATTGAGAGGGGGAGAGAGAGAGAGAAGGAGAGAGAGAGGGAGAGAAGGAGAGAGAGAGACAGAGAGACAGAAGGGGGAGGGAGAGAGACAGGGGGCCCGCCGGGAGAGAGGAGCGGAAAGGAAGAAAAGAGAAGAGAAGGAACAGAGCGCCCACCCGCTTTTTAGGCTGGGACACCGGCAAAGGCTGATGACGTAATTAAAGACCAAACCCTTACAGTTGGTCTGCTATGTAAAAATCTAATCTCCCACAACTGGAAGGTCCAGAGACACGCCCTTCACTAAATGTAAGAGATACAAAATGCTGTGGGATGTTCTGTATGGCAAATGTGTTGCTAATAAAACACTGATTGGCCAGTGGCTAGGCAGGAAGTATAGGAAGGACTAACAGAGAGAATAAAAAGAACAGGAAGGCGGAGGGAGACTGCCAGCCACCACCAGGACAAGCAGCATGTAAAGATGCTGGTAAGCCATGAGCCATGTGGCAAGGTATAGATTTATAGAAATGGATTAGTTTAAGATATAAGAACAGTTAGCAAGAAGCCTGCCACGGCCATACAGTTTGTAAGTAACATAAGTCTCTGTGTTTACTTGGTTGGGTCTGAGCGGCTGTGGGACTGGCAGGTGAGAGAGATTTATCCTGACCGTGGGCCAGGCAGGAAAACTCTAGCTACAGACCGCTAGTACATTTGAAGAGCTTTGTTGTCACTCTTTCCTTGTGCCAAACCTGAGGGTTGGTGACCCTGCTGCTCAGTGGAGTGAACCAAATGCAGTGGGTTTACTTGGGCCCTGAAGTGACCAGGGCTAGGTGGTAGCACTGAACTGCCAAACCAAGATGATCACAGTTGTCATTAATGGACAGAACAGACAAACCAATGTTCATAATGGCCTGGCCCATAATAGACAACATAGAAAAGTGATTTTTATGGTGACCTGACTCATATGCACCTTTGGTACTGGTTGATCAGTCACGGTGGTTTCAGCCATGAAACAGGTAAGATAATTCAATGTCCTTTGATCCGTATAAGTTGAAAATTTTTCAAACCAATGAAAGAAAGGCTACATTGGATCATGGTAAAAGGGAATCTCCACCCTGAATAAGTTTCCAGACATGAGTCAGATTGCAGATTCACAACCGCTTGAATGAAGGAAGGTGTGGCTAGATTCCCCTGAGGAAGGACCTTGATAAAATACCCAAAAGTCTTACTTTTAGTCATTTCCTAGTCCTTCCCAAGGGGGAATTATGAATTTTTAGGAGGGTAGCTGTGTACTGTGGGAAAAGAAACTATCAGAATTTCCAGGGTGTATTGATACATACTCTAAATTGATGCTGATTCTGGGAGACCACAAGAAACACTGTGACTTTCTAGTTAAAGTAGAGGCTTATGAAAGTCAGGTATTAGTGGAGTTTTGGCTGAAGTCTTTCTCATAGTATGTTCAGTGGGTCCCTGAACTCATTCTGTGGTTATTTCCACAGACCCAGAATGTATAATTTAGATAGACAAACTTAGAAGTTGGCAAAATTTTCACATTGCTTCCCTGACCTGTAGAGTAAAGACTATTATGACAAGAAAGGTTAAGTGGAATTCTTTAAAGTTGCCTTGTCAGAGAAAATAGTGAATCAAAACCAGTATCGCATACTTGGAGAAACTGCTGAATTAGTGCTAACGTTAAGGACTTGAAAGATGCAGAAGTGGTGGTTACCATCACATCTTCCTTTCTGGCCAGTGCCGAAGACAGATGGATCATAGAGAATGACAGTAGACTATTGAAATTCTATCATGTAGTGACTCCAATTTTAGCTGCCATACCAGACCTGGCATCCTTACTTGAGCAAGCCATAAGCTGCTTTCTTCAGTGGATTCTGAATCAGCTCCTGCCTCCAGGTTCCTCCAGCCCTATTTGAGTTCCTGGCCTGACTTCTTCCAATGATGAATAGTAATAAGGTAGTATAAGGCAAATAAATAAATCCTGTTCCCCACAATTTATTTTTGGTCATATGGTTTCATCTCAGTAATAGTGATACTGACTAAGATAGCATCCAAAATAAATATTGCTGGGACATCGGCTATTCTCATTTGCATTTGAGAACAATAACATTGTTTCTATTCTAGAATGACAGCATTTCCCATTTGCATGACTTTGGGAAAGCTCTAATTTCTTTACCTCTTCAGTGACATTAGTCTTTAATGTATACTTTTTTAGGAAATAAGATTGTTAGTTTGTTGATAACATGAATAAATATAAATACATATAAGGGTTTCACCAAAAAGTATTAAAATAAATGGATTTTGAAAATTTTAGGTTACATTATTAGCATTTAACACACACTGATAGTTCTAACAACTATGAATTATCTACAAAAAATATCAAAAAAGTAATTTTATCAATACCACTTATAATAGACACATATAAGGGTGAGAGAAAATTTGTTTAGAAATAACTTTAATTACAGAGGTAAAATATCTGCACAGTAAATACTATAAAATCATTAAAGTGAAATTATATACAAATAACTGTAAATATATTTGGTGCTCAAGAAAATGCCCATATTATACAAAGAGAAAAAATATAGATCCAGTGTGTTCCCTACTAAAACTCCAGGGAAGTACAGGAATAACTGTGACATAGTAAGTCACCAACCTGTGTTCCAAACTATTGAAGAATGTTTGCTATAAGCCACTACCTAGGTTGTGTCCAGAAAGAACTGGAAATTAGGTTAATGGCTCCATAACTCCTCTGTCTACTACCCTTCCAGATGACTTTTGAAATCATTACCCTGCCTGATTTCAAATTAAAATAAAGCAATCAAACAAGCACAGTACAGTCATATAAGAGACAAATCAGCCAATTCAACTAAACAGAGAGACCAGAAGTGGCATCATTTACGTCGGACTATTTCACTTCTTTTTTTTTTTTTTGCCTTTTTTAAAAATGAATTATATATTTATTTATTTATTTTTAAATTCTGCAATTTTATTTCTGATCAAATGAAGAATTTTAGGGAAACTGAGAACATTTTATTTGCACAGTCATGGAGCAGTTTACTGTCTTTTTGTTTCTGCTGCAAACCTTGCTCATTTCTTTCTCCATTAGACAGGCTCAGGGCTGCATAGATAAGTATTCCCCTTGCAAGTGTGAAACTTTGATTTTGTTTCCCAGAATCCACGTGAAAATAATTGGATGTGGTGACACACACTTATAATCCTGGTGCTGGCTGTGGTTGGAGACACCTGTGGAACTCCTTAGGGTTTGATGAGCAAATGCAATTTCCATCATCAACAGATGCCACGGCAGGAACTCCAGGCAGGAACATGAGGCAGAAACCACAGAGGAATGCTGCTTGTTGGCTCATACCACAGCTCACAATCAGCACATGTCCAGACAGTTCATGTAGATCTCATCCATTTCTTCGTCATTGGGCGATCCCCGTGTCTCTCCTGGGGTCCTGCTATCCAGGTAGCCTCCCTGGTGTTGTAAGTAGCTGTCCAGTCATCCTTGTTCCGCCACTAGTATTCTCCTATGAGTGGGTGCATACCATATTTGTCTTTCTGAGTTTGGGTCACCTCACTCAGGAGGATTTTCTCTAGATCCCTCCATTTGCCTGCAAACCTCATGATGTCGTTGTTTTTCTCTGCTGAGTAGTATTCCATTGTATATATGTACCACAGTTTATTTATCCATTCTTCGGTTGAAGGGCATCTAGGTTGTTTCCAGGCTCTGGCTATTACAAATAATGCTGATATGAACATAGCTGAGCAAGTGCCCTTGTGGTATGTTTGAGCATTCCTTGGGTATATGCCTAAGAGTGGTATATTTTAAAACTTTTTTTTTTTTTTCCGATGCAGAGATGCATCATCAGGGGACTCGAACCCGGGACCTCCGGGTCCAGAGGCAGAGACCCTAGCCTCCGCGCCACCGCTCGGGTTCCTATTTCACTTCTAACACTGGTACAGAGTAGTCGATGAGAAAATAGCATTTGTAACCTGCATATTTGCCCATAGAAAAACAGAATTGAACCAAACTCATAAAATCAATGTTGATTAAAGAATTAATCATGAGTGAAAAATGTTAAACTACTACAAAGAAATATAAGTACAAAATTACAGATGATGTCTAAACAAAGAAATTTTGGATGTACAAGAAATAAGAGCAAAAAAAAAACAAAAATAAAGAAACAAACAAAATGTGATTTGAAAACTTTAGGTGATTTATTGAAATTAATTTATTGAAAATTTATATGATTTGAAATGTAACAAAGCAAAAATGTTCTGCACAGAAAAAAGAGGATAGGTATCAATGTAGAAGCATCAAATAAGCCATTCTGGTGGACACTGGAAACAAAGACTGCTGTGGGATGGTCTGTATGTCAAATGCTCTGATTGGTCAATAAATAAAACACTGATTGGCCAGTGGCCAGGCAGGAAGTATAGGCAGGACTAACAGAGAGGAGAATTTAGAGAACAGGAAGCTGAGTGAGAGAGTCACTGCCAGCCACTGCTGTGACAAGCAGCATGTGAAGATGCTGGTAAGCCATGAGCCATGTGGCAAGATACAGATTTATGGAAATGGATTAATTTAAGATATAAGAACAGTTAGCAAGAAGCCTGCCACGGCCATATAGTTTGTAAGCAATATAAGTCTCTGTGTTTACTTGGTTGGGTCTGAGTGGCTGTGGGACTGGCGGGTGACAGAGATTTGTCCTGACTGTGGGCAAGGAAGGAAAACTCTAGCTGCAAAGACGGAATCTTAGTTACTGTTCTATTACTGTGACAAGACACCATGACCAAGGCAACTCTTATAAAAGACAGCATTTAACTGGGAGTTGGCTTGCAGTTTCAGAGGTCAAGTCCATTGTCATCATGACAGAGAGCATGGCAGGCAAATCAGCAGTCACAGTTCTAGAGAAGTAGCTGAAAGTTCTATATGCAGATCCACAGGCAGAGAGGAGAGAGAGAGAGAGAGAGGGAGGGAGAGAGAGAGAGAGAGAGAGAGAGGGAGAGAGAGAGAGAGAGAGAGAGAGAGAGAGAGAGAGAGAGAGAGAGGGAGAGAGAGAGAGAGAGAGAGAGGCTCTGCTTGGGATTTTGAAATGTCACAGTCCACCCCCAGTGATGCAGGTCCTTCAAGAATGCCATATTTCCTATTCTTTCTAATCCTTTCAAATAGTGCCACTCCCTGGTAACTGATTATTCAAATATATGAGCCTATCTGGGCCATCCTTATTCAAGCCACCACAGTAAAGATCTGAACATACCTCAATTTCCTCCTGAAGACAACCTATGCAGTGATTTAGAGGAAGCTCAGAGACATTCTGTCAGGGCTCCCAGTATAGCCTAGCTACCTACTATGTCACCTAAATCTAATCATTCGCTGTGTTTCAATTTCCTCACTGGAAAATCAGTAGGAATAATAAGAATTTCGTTTCATGGAAACTTAAATACAAAATAATTTAATACTTAGAATTGTGCTTGGATTTTGATAAAAATCTTTCCAAATAACACAATTTATACAAACTAATGTCAAATATGTAGAAGGAAATCACTTCAATAGCATGAAAGTGAATAACATATTATTTAGAAAATAATAAAAAGACATGAGTAGATATTTCTAAAATGAAGACATAAAATTTTCTGACAGATAAATGAAAAAACATGTCCACTGTCACTAATTGTGTTAGCTTTTTATTGTAGGACAAATATATGAGGTAAACAGCTTAGAAGATGAGTGATTTAATTTTGGCTCACCATTTTATGGCATTGTGTCCTCACTGAACATCATGTATTAGAATGTAATAGTTATGTAGGTATGGGGAGAAAAAAATAAACTCACTTCACAATGAACATGGGCCATTGTTGAGACATAAACTTAAAGGCACACATCTTCATTACCTACTTCCTTCAACAAGGCTGAACTACCCACAGGCCCACACAGAGATAACTTGGCATCAGAGAACTCATCAGTGAAAGTATCATCTCCATGACTCTGCCACTTTTCACTATAATAGCTGGGGAGAAAGCTTTTGAACACTTGAGCTTTGAGTGGACACTCATTTACAAAAATATATTAAGAAAATTCTAATAAAATTTAAAATGAGGCATCATCTCACAGTTGTCAAAATGGCTATTGTAAAAAAGACAAGAAAAAATAATAAAGTTTGAGGATGCTGTACAGGAAAGAGAATCTTTGCATGTCTTTGTCAGAAATGTACAATAGAATAAATGATATTTAAAACACTGTGGTGTTTTTCCAAAAATGCTGTGAGAACCCAAGGTGGCAGACAACTTCAAGGAAAGAGCATCTTCCACACACAACAAAACTGTTGCACATATGAATGAGTTGCACAGATGTTGCACAGAGACTGAATGTACACATGACCCACAAACCAGACAAAATCCCAATCTGGAGAAGGAGGAGTGGATACATAGTCCCATCCTTTACCAAGATGGTATTTTGAAGTGACACTTTCTGGAAAGGGGAAAAACAGTTTTCTCCAATGGGGTGTCACTGTGTACATAAACCTTGTTCCAGGGCTGGTCTCATGCCCATAAATAGTTGGAAAACAAACCATACAAAAAAAGGACTTTGTTTTTGTATGTATTTTTTAGATAATTTTGTGGGGGGCTTTGTTGTGGGTGTTTTTAGTTTGTTTTGATATTCATTTTTTGTTTTTTCCTCTTCCAAGTAGAGAGAGAGAGAGAGAAGGAATGAACATGAAGTTGAGTAGGCAGTGAGGATCTGAGAGGAGTTGGAGAAAGGGAAAGAATATGATCGAAATAAATTTTATGAAAAAAATTATTTAAAATAAAAAATTAAAATATAAAAAGAAAATTCAATGAAAACATATGCAACAGTAAACTTTATTATAAAATATACCTTTGCAAATAAACAAAATGATAGTAAAATTAGTCAGGCTGAAGTCCATACATCTCAGTGGATAATAGGCAATCACAAAAGGAAGCTGTGGTGGTTTGAATGTAATTGGGCCCCCTTTTCCCAAAGGGAGTGACATTATTGGGAGGTCTGGCCTTGTTGGAAGAAGTATGTAACTGTGGGGGCAGACTTGAGGTCTCTTTTGCTCAGTGTGACAGACAGACCACTTCCTGTTGCCTGCAAGATTTAGGACTCTCAGCTGATTCTTCAGCACCGTATATGCTTGTATACTGCCCTGTCTCACCATGATGATAATGGACTAAACCTCTGAACTCTAAGCAAGCTCCAATTAAATTATTTTTCCTTTATAAGAGTTGCCCTGGTCATGGTGTCTCTTTACAACAATAAATCCCTAACTAAGACAGAAGCTGTAGAGCTTTACATTAAATTTTACACTTTCATTATTAAATATCCACTTACCCATCACTAATACCAAGAATTCCATGCCAAAATTTGAACTAGAAATACAAGTAGCTTTATAACTGCTTTCATATCTCATTGCCCATTTCCTGCATTCAGTCCTTTCTCCTGACTTTATCTTCAGCCTTTCTTCTCTTTTCTCATGTTATACAGCATCCACATATACATTTGTTAAACACACACACCTTTTTTTTGAGATTGTGTGATCTTGCTGTCCATCTGATTTCCTGAAAAGCTTCTTTTTTATTTTTTTCTTTAGAGCTGAGCTGCTGTCCATTTTTTATATAGTAATTTTTCATTATTCATCTCTGTGTTGGTATACATTTAAGTTGATTCAGTTGGCTTACTATCATAAACAGAAAACAATGACCATGGATATTTAGATATCTTTGCTGTAGGTTTTGTAAAATTTTGTGTATATGCTCAGGAGTGACAGAGTTGACTCACAATGTAGTTCCACTTTCTAATTATTGAGGAACCTCCAAACTGACTTCTTTAATTGCTGCATTAATTTGTTCCTTCCCACACTAGCAGTGCAGAAGAATTTCATTTTCAGCATCTATTGTCAGATTTTTTCAGTGTTATCCATTCTGCCTGAGATAAGGTGGTATCTAAAAGTTGTTTTAATGTGCATTTCTTTGATGAATAGAAATTGTGAATATATTTTAAATGGTTATTGGCAGTTTGTGTTACTTCTTTTGAAAACTATTTGTTCATTCAGGAACCCACTTGATGATTGGCAATTTTGTTTCTCAGTTTTTAATGTGTATAATTGTTTGTAAATTCAGGATATTACCTCCCTGTTGAAGTATGGCTATAAATAAGTATGAGACATTAATAGCCACTAAATATATTTGTTGTGTTAACCCAGTTAGAAAAAGTAATTATCAATTTTCCCATTTTATATTCTGTTCAAAACTATATTAAATTACAGTGTTATCTAATATCTAAGCTATATTGCTGAACACAAAATAAAGTATGATTTTCTAAAAAATAAGTAAATCAAATATAAAAAAATGTCTATAACAGATACGGAAACTGAATTGGTAATGAAAGCCCTACAGAGAGTAGCACAGAAGTGCATAGCTTCACTGAGTGTATTACCAATAGCTAAAGAATTGATGTCTAAGTTTCATGAATGCTTCCAAATCAACTGAAAATGAGGAGTACCTCAAAAGTTACTTATTAAGCCAGTATTACCTGACACAAAAATGTTACCAAAATACTAAAATAAAAGAAAAATATAATAACCTTAATCTGTCTGATGAATATACAACTGAAAATTGTCAATAATACAGTTATTAATAGAAAAAATTCAATGACTCATGTACCATACCCAATTGAGGATTTTTTTCTGTGCTCTAAGAAAATATCTGAATATTGCTTTATCTGATATATCACATTAGCAGAACATGGAGTACTGACACATGGTCATTTTTATAGACACAAAAATTGCTTTGACAAAATTCTGTGCGATTTCATGGTAAGATTTCAACAAACTGGAAACAGAAAAAAAAATGCCTCAACATCATCAAGGCTGTCTTTCCCGAACCCACAACTAACACTGTACTCACTAATGAAACACTAATACAATTTTCTAAAATTAGGAGCAAAGTAGGACACTCAGAAACCAGAAGTCCTAGGCACAGTGACCAAGAAAGAGAAACATACAAGTCCTCCATGGTAGAATCATACATTACCTATATAAGTCCATGACAATAAAGAACTTGATTATGATGCTCTTGTCAAATAAACAGTACAGGATTTTTGCATCTGAAATATATAGATCTAGGTTGGGTTGGATTAAAGCAGAGCTAGAATCATATGCTTATAACCTCTAGTCAAATGTTAGTTCCAAAACTTAATTTTCCAGTGGCAGGTGAGACAATGTAACTAAAATCTCCCTTCCAGTTTAATTATATGAAGATAATCAAGGCATTATGTTTATATACTCAGAACTGATAGATTTTTCCTTTTTTAAACCTTTACTATTGACAAGAATTTTTTATGAAATTCTGAGTCTTCCAGCACATTTCCTATCAATAGTTTATTGATCTCGTCATTACCTTGTGCTAGAGGGCCTGGCAGACCTGTATGGAATCAGATGTGAGTTATATATAAACGATGCTTCCTATTCCTGATTATATCTTGTAACTGATTAAATAACAGAGTTAATTCTGAATTATTAGGGATAAAATTTGCAGTCTCAATATGTAAGATCACTCTTCCAGCATACTGAGAGTCAGTGACTATGTTGAGAGGTTCCAAAAAATTCATTAATACCAACCGAAGAGCATACAATTCCAATTTTTGAACAGAATTATAAGAACAGAACCACTTTACTTAAATTTTCTGGTTTTTAACCTGCCTTTCCTTATTTGTTAGCATCTGTATAAAATGTATGGACTCCAGGTATGGGTGTTTCCCAAACAATTCAGAACAGAATCTAATCAGCTCTCTTTATTAGTTGAATTCTATCACTTTTGGGATATTTGTTGTTAATTTCTCCCAAAAAATTACTGTAAGCTCTTTGTCAAGGTTCACATTCCACCCATAATTTGTTAGTCTCATCTTGAGTTAAAGGTATGACAATTTCTGCTGGGTCTATTCCTGCTAATTGACAAAGTCTCAATTTTCCTTTTAAAATCAAGTCAGAGATCTTTTCAAAGTTTTTAATTTTTACTCTGTTTACTGGGTAGAAATATCCATTCCAATATAATATCTTCCCTCTGCTTTAAAATTCCTGTAGGAGAATTCATAGAGGGTAAAATAACCAAAATGCAATCCAGCTTTGGATCGATACAATCCATGTGTCCTTCCTGTACTTTCTTTTCCACCAAGGCCAATTCTCTCCCAGCTTCTTGGACTATTTAAGTCCTTGTCACCTTCTAAAGTTTTGAACAAATTACTCAGTTCATCATATTTTACCCCAACAACAGTTCATAGGTGGGAAATGTCATTGAATAATCTTTGAAAGTCATTAAGAGTGTGTAATCGATCTCTCCTAATTTGCACCTTTTAGGGTCTAATTTTTTAGAACTATTTTATATCCTAAATAATTAATAGAATCTCCTCTTTGTGTCTTTTCAGGAGAAATTTTTAATCAAATTTCACTTGAGATAATGTTCCAATCCCTAGCAGGTGAACATTTACCTCCTGAAGAGGTCAATTCGGATGCCAAAATTCTGGTGCAGTTATTGTAACATCCACGCCTGTGTCTAATAAACCTTCCAAGAGAGCATCATTTTATTCTTATTTTTAATTTGGTTCTTTGTTCATTTATAGAAGTTTGCCAAAAAATTCACTTTATGGTTTCTCCAGAATTTTCTATTCTCTCTGCTACAGCTGTTCAATCATCCAGAGCAGCCTGGTTTATTCCAATAGGAATTTGGTTACTTAATTGCTCTGAGAAGTGGGTTCCTCTATGATTCAGGAAAGGTCTGAACTGAATTTGCTATGGGGACCTGAATTAGGGCCGTCTGGGAGTTTCCCAAAGACAGAGGCAAAGGATTACCTTGTCTGTCCCTTGTTTATCTACATTCGTTGCTCCAATGTTTACCCTTACCACACCTTCTGCATAATTCAGAAGGGAGGGGCATTCTGTTGCCATTGTTCCTTGAATAAACATTCTTTCTAGGAATGCCCTGTTTACACTTCCTTTTCAAATGACCTTGTTTACCACAACCAAAACATCTGATATTATTTTTCCTCAAAGCTTTTGAAATAACCTCTCCTATCCACATCTCATCATGGTCATGAGACTCAATATTAATTGTGTCCCTGGTTCAATCCTCCAAGGGTGCTGATCTGGCCTTTAATGGCCTGATTATTGTCTTGCATGCTGAATTCATGGTCTCAAAAGCCAAAGATTCAATTATTATCTGTCTAGCTTCTGAATTTGTTATCATTCTATTTACTACTGAAGACAGCCTTTGTAAGAAATCCATGGAGGATTCTCTGGGGCCCTGTATAACTTTTGTAAATGATTCATTTTTTTTCCTGCTTCCTCAATTCTATCCCATGCATTCATGGCTGCCATGCAGCATAGAATTAAGGTTTGATAATATGAACATTGTTTTTGTATATCAGTGTATTCGCCTTCTCCAAGAAGCAGATCCTGGGAAATTTCCACATCTCTAGTCCTACATTGTTGCTCTATTGTTTTAGCTTCCTCTTTGAGCCACTTTCTCAATTGTAATTGTGCCCTAGCTTCTAAGACAGCTGTAACAAATTCTTTCCAGTCCTGAGGACAATTCTATTACAAGTTGACCACGAGTTTAACATCTGCTTTACAAATGGAGAATGCATACCATATGAGACTATAGCTTCTTTAAATCTCCTTAAATCTAACATTTCCACTGGAGTCCAATTAGCTTGTACACACCCTTGAGCAGGAAGTCCCTGTAAGGTTACCAGATAGATTAAGCTTGGTTGTTTGAAAATAGGCCCTCTCTCTGTAACCATATAATTTAATCCTGAAATATTTTCAACTTTAATTTTTTCTGTCTTGGTCTGAATTTCTCTATAATTTATTTTAACAGGCTTTGTAAAGTCAATCCTGAGCTAGGTTCACCTTTAAATTCTCCTATCTGGGTATGAATTTCTCTATGATTCATTTTAACAGGTTTTTCTAAAGCTTTTATCTTGGCACTTAAATTGACCAACCTTTTTAATGCTAAAATAAAGGTGCTCAAACAACTAATATTCATAATTGATGTTGCATACATTCCATGAACATTAATTATAATCTCATTTAATTGTTCCATTTTTAGACTGCCTAATGTGTTATCAAACAGAGACCAAAGTCCTTCCCTTGTAAAAAAATATTTCCCATTTTTTAATGTGGGAAAAAAAATCTCTTTTAACTAATTTCATCCTTTATGATATCTTAATTGACTTAACAAATCTGTCAACTGCATAGAACAGTATAAATCTGAGAGAATTTCGAAGCAGCCATCTAGTGTGGTGGCAGTCTGAGATGGAAATCCAGAGAGAATGAGGTGTGGGTGGGGAGCCCACCACTTACCAGAAGAATGAAGGCCAAAGAGATTCTGGTCAAGTGCTCAGGCCTGAGTCATGCAGCTGGGCCTGGGGCTAGAAGCTCTGTAAGTCCATAAGCAGTCTGGCCTCTTGTAGCTGTGGCCACTTGCAGCTCCGTCCATGTGCAGCGTTCAGCTCTGGTGTAGCTAGGGCCTGCAAGGCCACAGGCAAGTGGCTATTTTGTGAATTCCTGCCCCATAGTTGGACACTAAATGTAGACGAATTTCTAAATGGTCTTATTAAATAAAAAACATGGAGCCAAATATAGGGGTGAAAGCCATAGAGATCAGGGAAATAGGAATAGCCATCAGTGACCCTTACCTCACCAACTCTCAGCTTCCAAATGTGAGCTACCTCCTGTCTACCCACACCTTTATATGCCTTCCTTTTCTGCCCCTTCATTGGTTCTTAGCCCAGCTACCTCACTTCCTTGTCACTGCCTGTCTGTACAGACCTCCAGGTCTCTATGGTTGGGATTAAAGGCGTATATCACCAAGCTTGGCTTTGTTACCTAGTATGTCCTTGAACACGCAGAGACCCTGCCTACTAAGTGATCAGATTAAGGCCATGTGCTGCCTGACTTTATTTACTTAAAATGGCTGGCCTTTTCTCTCTGATATCCAGACAAGCTTTATTAATCAAAGCACAAATAAAATATCACCACAGTTTTCAACATGCATGTGTTTGATGCAATTTTAAGGCTATAGTACTGAAATGAAGTTATGTATTTATTTATGTCTTTAATGCATTAATTTTTCATTTTTTCTCTACTAATCTTTATGATTCTAGTCTTCATATTCCCTATTGTAGATTAATTTCTAAAGTTCTTATTAATGCAAACAAACCTGGAGCCATGTACTGGGTTGAATGTTGAAATAACACAGAAACAGAACAAGTCACATTCAACCCCACCTTGCCAATTCCTCAGCTGATCTAGTTTCCTCACACTGAAAGCCTCTGAGTCCTCATCCAAATGGATCTTAGCTTAACTGCTGCTAAAAGCCTTAAAGCTCAAAAAGCCTCTAGTTCCTGGTCTTCATGCCTTATATACCTTTCTGCTTGATGCCATCACTTCCTGGGACTAAAGGCATGTGTCTTTCCCAAGCAAGACATGAGATCTCAAGTGCTGGGATTAAAGGTGTGTGTCACCATGCCTGACTGCTTTCAGTGTGGCCTTGAACTCAAAGAGATTCAGATGGATCTCTGTCTCCAGAATGCTAGGATTAAAGGTGTGTGCTACCACTACCTAACCTCTATGTTTAATATAGTGCATGCTCTTTTCTCTGACGCCAAGATAAGTTTATTGGGGTGCATAATATATCAATCACACCCTCTGTATTTTATTTGTGTCTTTAAAAAAATTAAAATGTGTTTATAACCCAATTCTTTCAATTCAATACTTTCAGCTTTTGACATTTTGATGTGCATTCATCTCAATCTCCAATTCACACTGTTACCAAAAGATGACGCATTTGAGTGTTTACATGTTTTAAAATTTCTTTTGATCTCTAATTGTGTGTTGAATAAATCACACTCAAAATGACATACTTTACATTGTATAAAGATCAAGTAGGCAGGACTGATTGAAATTTTTTCAAAGGGCCCTAGAGCACTCAATCTCTGAAGAGAGCATGGATTCTCACTCTGCAGAAAGAAAATAAATTGTGTCATAGTCATTTCTTCAATTTAATTTACATAGTCAAGAAAATATGTGAAAAAAGAAGAGGTGAAATAAAAAAAAAAACAAGAATCAAAACACAAAATAGTAATCTGAAAAAATCCAAATAGGTTCATATTTGCCATTATAAAATTTATGATCCTTATAAATATAAAATTATGAGTGAGGTGTTAGTATGATTGTACTAAATAGTTGTGGCTCTCACAACAATCATCTCTTTACAGTAACTCCATCATAGGCTGATGAGAAAAATAGGAATCAAATTAAATCAAAACAAATAAACAACAACAAAAGAGAGGATGTAAGTAAATCATAAGTAGAGTCAAAGCCAGATGCTAGCACTATTTTGGTAAGATCTTTACATGATATTCAGAAGAGAGTGGATTCAAATAAACAAGGGCAGAACAAAAAAAATAACAATCACTTTTGTGTGAAAAGGTTACCTTGACTCCACCTCACAATTTATGTTCGCACTAAAGAAATAATAATTCTCTGCTGAGTTTGGTCAGTATAATTAAAAAATATTCAATTGCATATTTATGACTCTCCATCTATTATGCATCCTCATTAGTGTGACTAGAGGAAAAGTAGAGGGTACTACAAGATATATCAATCACTTGGACTGAAATTCCAAGATCTAGATCTTCTGGCTGTTCCTACCGCACACTCATTCCAATATGAGAACTCATGTCCTATTTTGTCCCTCTATTCTTTCACTGTCTGGGATCTCTCACTGTCCCTTCAGGTCAATATGAGTTTTTCTAATATTTAATCACATTAAGACATCCTTTAATAGAAGTAATTTTCTCCATTTCAGTTCTGTTATGTTCTGCTTCTGTTGTATATTGGATATTATGTTAAAAATATAGTGGTAGTTATGGTTTCTATTGTTGTGAAAAAACACCATGACCACTGCAACTATTATAAAGGAGAACATTTCATTGTGGTGGTAGCTCAATTGCAGTTCAGAGGTTCAGTACATTATCATCATGGCAGCACATGCCTGAGTAGAGGCAGACATGGTGCTAGAGAAGTAACTGAGAGTCCTGTATCTTGCAGGCAATAGGCAATAGTCTCATTGCCACACTGAGGGAAGCTTTTGCAAAAAAGACTTCAAAGCCTGCCCCCACAGTGAGATACTTCCTCCAACAAGACCATACCTGTTCCATCAAAGCCATGACTCCTAACATTGCCACTCTCTTTGGTGGCCATTCTATTTCAAACCACCACTAGTACTATATTGTGTATAATATATAGTAATTTAGTAATATATCTGTGTCCACTACATTTTGGAATAAATCTGTTTGTTGCATTGCTATCTCTTTAAATCCACTGTTCTCTGCATTATTTTTCTGGTATATGCTGTCATTCTGACCTACTGATTCTTCCTGTTTCTGCTATTTCAGTACTTTTATATTACTGGACCTATAGACTGAATACATTTTTGTTTTAGTTATTTGAATTGTTCATGCCCATATTACCCCTTTTAATTTGCTGAGAGAGGTTTCCTAGAAACTCTATTTCAATATTTGTAACTACATTGTTTTCTACAATTTTATATCATATTATTTTCCTCACATTACTTCATTTTTTTAATTTTTTATTATTTTTTAAATTTTATAATTAATTTAATTTTACATATCAGCCACAGATTCCCCTGTCCTCCCTCCTCCTTCCCTCCCCCCACCTGTCCTCCCCCCAATCCACCCCCCATTCCCATCTTCTTCAGGGCAAGGACTCCCCTGTGAATTCAGCTCAGCTTGGTGGATTCAGTCCAGGCAGGTCCAGTCCCCTCCTCCCTTCACCCAGGCTGAGCAAAGTGTCCCTGCATAGGCCCCAGGTTCCAAACAGCCAGCTCATGCACTAAGAACAGGTCCCGGTCCCACTGCCTGGGGGCCTTCCAAACAGTTCAAGCTAATCGACTGTCTCATTTATCCAGAGGGCCTGATCCAGTTCCATGGGGGCTCCTCAGCTATTGGTTCATAGTTCGTGTGTTTTTGCTAGTTTGGCTATTTGTTCCTGTCTTTTTTCTAATCATGGTCTCAACATCTCTTGCTCATACAATCCCTCCTCTCTCTCACCAATTGGACTCCCGGAGCTCTGTCTGGGGCTTGGCCATGGATCTTTGCATCTGCTTCTATCAGTCATTGGATGAGAGTTCTATCATGACAGTTAGGGTTTTTGGCCATCTGGATCTCCGGCTCCCCTAAGCTCTCTTTCCCCCAACACTTGCCCTTCATTAACCCTCTCATGACCAATTTGCTCATGTAGATCTCATCCATTTCTCTGTTGTTGGGTGATCCCTGTGTCTTTCTCTTTACTAGCGTTCTCTTTACTAGGTAGCCTCCCTGGAGTTGTGTTTAGCAGTCTAGTCAGCCTTTGCTTTACATCTAGTATCCACCTATGAGTGAGTACATACCATGTTTGTCTTTCTGAGTCTGGGTAAACTCGCTCAGGATGATTTTTTCTAGATCCATCCATTTGCCTGCAAACCTCATGATGTCGTTGTTTTTCTCTGCTGAGTAGTACTCCATTGTGTATATGTACCACAGTTTATTTATCCATTCTTCAGTTGAAGGGCATCTAGGTTGTTTCCAGATTCTGGCTATTACAAACAATGCTGATATGAACATAGCTGAGCAAGTGCCCTTGTGGTATGATTGTGCATTCCTTGGGTATATACCTAAGAGTGGTATAGCTGGGTCTTGGGGGAGATTGATTCCCAATTTTCTAAGAAAGCATCATATTGATTTCCAAAGTGGCTGCACAAGCTTACATTCCCACCTAGAGTGGAGGGCAGTTCCCTTTGCTCCACATCCTCTCTACATAACCTGTCTTCAGTGTTTTTGATCTTAGCTATTCTGATGGTTGTAAGGTGGTATCTCAGAGTCATTTTGATTTGCATTTCCATGATGATTAGGGATGTTGAGCATGGTACAATGGAAAAAAGAAAGCGTCTTCAATAAATAGTGCTGGAATAACTGGATGTCAACATGTAGAATGCTGCAAATAGATCCATATCTGTCATCGTGAACAAAACTTAAGTCGAAGTGTATCTAAGACCTCAACATAAATCCAGTTACTCCGAACCTGATAGAAGAGAAAGTAGGAATATTCTTGAATGCATTGGCACCGGAGATCACTTCCTAAATATAACACCAGTAGCACAGACACTGAGAGAAACAATTAATCAATGGGACCTCTTGACACTGAAAAGCTTTTGTAGAGCAAAGGACATGGTCAACAAGACAAAGTGACAGCCTACAGAATGGGAAAAGATCTTCACCAACCCCACATCTGACAGAGGGCTGATATTCAGAATATATAAAGAACTCAAGAAATTAGACATCAAAATGCCCAACAGTCCAATTAAGAAATGGGCTATAGAGCTAAACAGAGAATTCTCAAGAGAGGAAGCTCAAATGGCTGAAAGACATTTAAGGAATTGCTCTACTTCATTGATTTTTAAAATATATTCCTTTTATTTTGTTTTAAAAAACAATGATGTTTATTCATCAAAGTGATACTATTTAGAATTATGATATATAGTGAAATAAGCAAATTTTTTTCTCTATGTTTTCAAATCACTGGCATATTACTCTTTGAGATTCAGGGACAATATATCAGTACTAAAAGGTATTGTCAGAGTTTTCAAAATTCCTGTTTAAAGAAAAACATATACCAGGTTTAGCATTGCTTTCAAAGAACTACAGTCTCTAGGAATATTCCATTAAAAATTTTAAAATTCAGGTCTTTCAGTTACAGCCCGTCATGGAATGAGATTTGTTTATTTGAGTTTATTGTCTATTCTTCATCAATACAATGCATACTTATGACAGAAATTGTTTTTAATTAACATTTACTTTTGAGTGTGGAATATACACATATTATGAAAACAAGGTATAGAGTTCTGACACGTTTCATTCTTTTTTCTAGTAGTAGTTTCTTGCAAAATTAACTACGATATAGTGATCAATTCATTAGCATTGGTTCCAAATTATAGAATATTTATCAGCAAAAAGCAAAAAGTACATTTCGTTTGAGATATTATGTTAAGATTTCAGTTAGCAAGATAAATTATAGACTTGCTTTTTTCTGTTGATAAATGTATAAATTATTCTCTTTAAAATGTTTCTTTTTTTGAGAATTTCCTAAATGTATACAATAAAATATGATCATATTTACTCCAATAACTCAAGTCAACTCTTCCTATATCTCCCTCAACACATCATGTTCTGTATGGTATAATTAACTTATCCTAATAAGTTACAAAAATGGTGTAGGTTTGTGATTTTTTTGTAGCTTATTTCAGCAGTAATAATTGCCATAATTTTGGTAATAAAAACATTAAAAGAAACCAAGATCAGTGAAAATAGCAAAGGAATTATTCATTTAAAATTTGTAAAAAAGATTTTTTTTTCATTTTTAAATGGCTAGTCACCTTTCTATCTTATAAACGTTCAGGTAATAATGTAGTGGGTAGCTGTTCCAGCTTTGACCTGGAAGTACCACCCATAATGAGGCTTCTGGTAACTGCCATGCCTACCTATGAACTGCCCCTGAGGTGGGGCCAAGACAGGAGCCCTTAAGACTCAAGATCTGGATGAGCTGGCTCTCTTGGTTCCTTGTGATCCTAGATGCTGGATGTAGACCAAGGAGAGTTCTCCAGAAAATACCACTGGACTAACACTTCACCTCTCCTGGATCCTGTAACTAATCCCTTTACTGACTGTAAGTTACCCCAAAATAAACCTCCTTTTCAACTATGTGAAGTTGCCTTAATAAATCCCTCAATATAATAATGTTACATTAAGTATGAAAATACATATTTCATAGAATATTTTTATGTATTTAAGCAATTTAAAAATTCTTAAATCAAGTTGACTATGCAAAATCAGTACCTATCAGCTAGTGACTACTAAATTAGAATATTATACAGATTACAACTAATGCATTATATCAGTATCCTAATCAGAAAATATATAACATCCACTGTGATATTAGACAAAAAAAAACATGATTATCTGCAAAGAAATCAATCTACAAATGTACAAAATAGCATATATTGTCTACTTTCACACAGCAGTATCTGGGGGGAGGCTACTCTTTGTCAGTTTCAGTCAGTACTATTCAGTATTTTGAAATGGAGATCAGTCATGCATTTCTGCAGCAAAATTTGCTCAATCTTGCAACTACTCAGGTAATGGAGATACAGTAAAATAGCAGGAATATTTGTACACCTAAGATATGACACAAATATTTGTTCAAATGTATTTATAATTATAAACTGTACTTCCAATTAGAAGAGGAAATATGTATCCAAAGATAATAGTGAACAATTTTAGCTACTAGTCACTAATCTTCTTGCTTTAACCACAGTAACTCTTAAGACATAGATACCATATTCTGCTACAGCCTATTTCTTTCCTGCAAGAGATTTTCTGCCTACACATGTGAAATTTAGCCCCTGGCACACACACATCTTACTAAGGTAAAGAAACAGCTTAAAGAAATTCTAAGTAAGAAGCAACATAATGGCTTTAGTAAGCCACTCTACTTTCTTCATGAATAAAAATAGGAATGCTACATACAAAATACTATATTACTTAAAGATAAATGTACCTCATTGAGATTTATAGAAAAGAGTACATAATACAAAATAGACTGTGGCTCAGAAACATTATTCCATGCTCTAAGATTAGCAATGTCTTCTTGACTAGCCACAGTGTGCTAGATAGAATACATTATTGTATAAATAATAAAACATGCTATTATATATCATGTATAATATATAAGAAGTGAATATTATTTCCAGTTCTAATATAATTGGAAGAAATAGATGTTATTATGGTATGAAAATGAAATTTCCATAACAGACTCACATGTTGAATTCTTGATTCTCATCCTGTGGTATTATTATTGGAGCTTCAGGGAACCAATAGAAACTTGGGCCTTGTTGGAGACAGCAGGTCACTGGAAACTTGCCTTTACGTATACAGAATCCTTAGTATCTTCCTTGTTTTTTTCATTCAGTCAATGGCACCATGGATTGATGACTGAGACCTCTGACATTAGGAACCAAAATAAATTCTCTTTTATTGAAATGTAGTATAAGAATAGAGTTGTCTGCAGGGAATTCTGATGCTTGTGAAAAAACTCTAATAAAACAAGACTATAGTCTTACAGACTCAGTTTCTTAAAAAACACAAAGACTCATTCTTAGAATATGGTTTCATACTCATCCCTGGTATATCAGAGAAGAGTGAGTTTACTTCAGCTGTTGTTATTCATATGTTTCTATGGCAAAACATTTTTGTCATATGTGGTTTGTCCTTGTGATTATACATTTTACTCACATGTTTCCTATTAATCCTCAGAGTATAAATTTTCTGATGCTCTGAAGGAAGTTAGCTATTGCATGAGACTTTAGTTCCCCTCATTTATCAGCTCCATTCTCCATCTCTAGAACAATAAACATGCCTTTTCTTAAGTTGATAATTTCAGATACTCTGTCACGGCAACAAGAAAATTCAACCCTGAAAATTGAAGCCAGAAACATAAAATAGTTGTGATTAAATTATAATTGTTTGGGTTTTTGGTCTCTGGAACTGCTTTGTGAAAGAAACTAGGAGACTTTGTAATGTTGGAGCCAGGATACGAACATACCATAAGCAGTATTTAATGACCAATTCTGGTAAGAAGTTGTAACATCATGAAGATAGGAAAGCAGATTATAAAAGCCAAGCCCATGAGACTTCAGCCATGAATATTTATTTATTTATTTATTTATTTATTTATTTATTTATTTATTTATTTATTTAAAGTTTTTCAAGATAGGGTTTCTCTGTGTAGTTTTGGTGCCTGTCCTGGATCTTGCTCTGTAGAACATATGGGCCTTTAACTGAAGAGAGATCCACCTGGCTCTGCCTCTGGAGTCCTGGGATTAAAAGCATGACCCACCACCACCTGGCAACAGGTATTTATTGAGCAAAGTTAATCTGACAAAGAAGGAGTCTGTGCTCTGCAATTGAGAGTGCCCACATTTAAACATGACTGATTAACTAATCTAGTATTAGAAATTTTGAGATGGTTTATCATACAGGCTGTGACATTGTTATTGCTAGCTGCATTTAGAATAATTTACAGTAAGAAAAAGGAGCCAAAATCAGAAAAGGAAAAATTATAAGAACCACAAGTCTTCAAAGACATATAGACCTATATGGCATTTAAAATGTTTTAAGAACTTTGACTTTCTGAACATTGAGACATGTCTGCTCCTGGCAGCACCAATCTACTTCAGAGAAGATAATGGGCATTGAAGAAACTCATTGTAGAGTTTGCTTTCATTGTGGAAAAAGTAAACTACTGGGCAAAAAAGTGCCTTTGCATCAACTACTTTATAAAATGTTGTAGCAACTGGACATGAAGGACCCATAGGAAAGTGACCACTGGACTTTGCAAGTTGAGATGGTCCTTCAGGTTTCTGCTTTGCAGAAGAAACTACCAGACATTCTACAGGACACAAAGAGAAGTGATTGAGAGACTCTAGGCCTGTAGACTGAAGAATGGATGCCGCCATGTTGCAAAAGAACTTCGGGTAACTGTCCAGGTAGCCAGCTGTCTCTGTCATTCTAGATTTTTGGAAGTTGCTTACAATGCTCTTCCTGTTTACTTAGGTAATATATGTCCTTCTGAGGTCTTTTGTGTAGTTGAAGACTAGATAGTTATAATTTTCCTTGGTTCTGATAAAAGATAAATTAGCTATGAAACTTTAAACTCACAAATATAAGATAGATAGAATATTTTCTTTATTTTTAGAAAATACAAATAGAATAGATATTGTACCTATAATTCTTGCTTGATAACTGTTCTATTATATGTAATTTTACTATGTTGTAGTTAAAACCTTCCTTTTAAATAGAAAGTAAAGGGGAAATGATGGGTGATATTGCTCTGTATGCTGTGAATGTGTTGCTCTGATTGGTTGATAAATAAAATGCTGATTGGCCAGTAGCCAGGCAGAAGGATATAGGTGGGATAAGCAAACAAGGAGAATTCTGGGAAGAGGAAGGCTGAGTCAGGAGATGCCAGCCTGCCATCCAGAGAGCAGCATGAAAAGGCATGCATGTAAAGCCACAGAACATGCGGCAACATATAGATTAACAGAAGTGGGCTGAATTTAAATGTAAGAATTAGTGGCAGGCCTTAGCTAATGGATGAGCAGTTTTAATTTTAAAAAAGGCTAGAAATAAGGAAGCCACAGTTTTTGAAGAAGTTAGCATGATTAAAAACACATTAATTATTGTTCACATGAAAACAGGGAAGGTGGATGGAGGAGACCACAGGAATTGGCCAAATTCCAACACATTGAAACGTAAATGGTCTGAAATACTAACACTGACCAAAGCAACTATATTTAGAAAAAGAGCACTTTCATAGTACCTGGGGTATCCAGGTAAAACAGGCTTCCTTGAAATTTTTCTGTCCAGAATTTGTTTCATGATCACTCAAGATGGCAGAGGTAAGTATGAACAAGAGTTAAGAGGACCTAGTTATTTTTTGAAGTTGTGATGGAACTCGGGGTCATCTGTATTGATGCTAGTTCTGCAAGCAGCAGAATTCAAGAGTTGTAGTATGATGGAGGATTTTATCTCATGTCATAGCAAACTATGATAGTCCAGACATGACCAAAAGCAATTCATGGAGAAAGCATTTTTACTTCATTTACTTTCCACATCACAGCCCATGATTGAAGGAAGTCAGGGCAGTCACTCAAACAAGGCAGGAACCCAGAAGCAGGGACTGATGCAAAGACCAAGGAAAGGTATTGATTACTGTATTTCTCTGTCTGGCTTACTAGTTTGCATTCTTATACTAATGAATACTACCTACCCAAAGCTCAATCATATACTCATGATATATTTAATGGTGTTAAATCTGTTTTTAAATATACGAATCTTTTTTTAAAAAAAATTATGGTGGAGAAGAAAGTTTACTGTAGATATGTGGAAGAGAAAAGCCAGAGTCAGAGACACCTGGGAGAGTCATAACTTTGAGCATAGGTGGAGAGAGGGGAGGGAAAAGGAAAGAGAGAAAATAGGTGCATCAGTCAGCAGGCCCAAAGAGGAGGGGTAACCAATATGACTGGATTAAAGAAAGGACAGCTCAGTAAGAGCAACCCACTCTGACATCTGGGCTGGAGTAGTTTAGGGTATGGCACCAGGAGGACCCTATACCAGGTAGGGTCTGAGGAATGCTGGGAGAACCTGGTGGCCAGGTCTGCTTTGATATGTTAAGTAGGCATCTCAGCTGTTTGTCCCAGGTTTGAAACTTAACATTCTAACCTTTTGTTGATAATAAATAAATGATAAGGGGTGAAGACATGACACAATCTTCTCCATGAATACTTCATGTTGACATTGGGACATCAGTGTTTGGTGCTGTATTTTAAAATGATGTGCAGCAGCCTTGGAGGGTAGAGACAAGGGGCACAGGGAAGAAAGTCACTCATACCATCCAGGCAGCTCCCATGTGGAAAGTTTTATTATTAAAGGGGGAATGGAGAGGGGAAGAGAGAAAATGAGAGGGAAAGAGAGAGAAAGAGAGGGGAAGAGAGAGTGTGGAGGTGCACACACCCTAGTAACAAAAGAAAGGTAGGAAGAAGAGAGAGAAGTGGTGGGGTTTTCTCTTTAAGAGGGCTTTACATAAGATGACCTTGTTAGGACGTAAGTGGGTCCTCAAGGGGTGGGTCTGAATGCTAATATGCTGTGGGATGTTCTGTATGTTAAATATGTTGCTCTGATTGGTTGATAAATAAAACACTGATTGGCCAGTAGCCAGGCAGGAAGTATAGGCGGGACAAGCAGAGAAGAGAATTCTGGGAGGTGGAAGGCTGAGGCGGAGAGACACTGCCTTCTGCCCCCAAGACAAGCGAGATGTAAGGTACCAGTAAGCCATGAGCCACGTGGCAAAGTATAGACTAATAGAAATAGGTTAATTTAAGATAGAAGAACTAGATTACAAGAAGCCTGCCACAGCCATACAGTTTGTAAACAATACAAGTCTCTATGTGTTTACTTGGTTGGGTCTGAGCAGCTGCGGGACTGGCAGGTGAGAGAGATTTGTCCTAACCATGGGCCAGGCAAAACCAAAAAACCTCCAGCTACACTAATATTCCTCCTTTTTGATTATTGTCAAAAGGTGAGTTATAGATAACAAATGAGGGGGTGGGAATGAGTGTTCTGAATTCTTGAGACTGCTTCCTGCTGATTTTGGGAGCAAGTGGAGAGGGGGAAGTTGGGAGTCATGGTCATGCACAGTGGGAGGTGTGAGTGAAGAAGCATTCAGTTAGCTGTCATTATGGAGACCTCCAGAATCTGTTCTTTGAGGGAGCTGAGAAGGCAGGTTGCTAGGGAAAAAATAGATTGTTATCATTGGCCTTATGAACAGGGCTAGCCATAGGAGGATTGATAACTGTCAGAAAGAATGGGATGGAGAAGTGCCCTGGTTGTACAGAACAGGCAAGGGTGAATGAGCAAGACATGAGAGCAGATATGTCCTGCATTGGGACATCTTGGAAAACCAGGTTGCAGTTGCTGGGTATGTAGCCATTTGAGCCTGGAGAGGTGGTACCAGCTGTGAGGTCCCCAGAGCTCAGGGAAATGGCATACCAAATTGAGGGATGGTGTGTTCCAGCAATACAGGAGCCATCACATCTGCTATTTATCTGAAGGTGGGAAATGCCTCTATCCATCCTTTAATAAGTCAACAAATTGGGAGAGAATAGAGTTTTATAAGTGGGCATGTTGGTGAATTTAGTCTGCCAGTATTTACCCAGTTAGTGTCCTTGTTTGGTGCAGTGGCTGGTGGAGTATCTGAAAGTTTGACCTTGGCATGAGTCTGGCATGAGGGGTAGATCTGTTCAGGAACCTGCAAATGTCTGTAAAACAACTGGAACACATTTACATCATGGTGTCATAGCAAAAGCTATGGCTTTGGGTTAAAAGGTATGAACATTTTCAAGGGCCTGGTTTCAGCCCAATGGAACACATCGTTAATTCTATAAGCAGAGGAAATTTACTGAATGGAAGTGTTGAGTGAGTAAAGGAGGAGGTAGACTTCTATACCCTCTCTACTGCTAACCTGTCTCTAAAAGCTGGGACCAGTAAAGTCCACAGAAATTTAAGGACTCCCGAGACAGTCTGTAGTCAGTGCTCTACCAGTTTATCAAAACTGCATCAGTCTTAAAATTCTGAATCTCTGAAATTACATCTGAAACCAGTTTATCCTGTAGCATAAAGTCTATGAATGAGGTACACCTTTCTGTACTTTTAACAGGAAACTTACTAATGAGCCACCAAGATGTTTGTAGTCTTGGGGTCAGGAGAGAACTATAAAATTGGCAAGTCTATTAGTACCTTGGTCATCAAACACCACCAGATCTGAGAAGGATAACTAAATGAACAGAAATGAGATCACTTTCCTATCTTCATCTTCACATAAACAAACCTTAAAGCACCTGCTTTTTATCTAATTCACTAGGAGATACTGAGAGCAGTCATTGCAAAGTGAATTCATCCCATTTTTGAGTCTGGTAGCAAGGTGAACTATGTCTAGACTTAGTATTAGCTCTATGAATAGTATTCGTAGTAATATTAGAATATTATTAGGCCTGTGAATTTTACATAGAGAACTGAGAAGGCAGTTGAACTGATAAAGCCTGGACATCAAATGGCAAGATCTGAGAAGGATAAATTTTATCTGAGTTAGCGATTGAAAGTGACAGAGACTTACTTGCTGGCTACCTACACAGTCACTCCAGGGTACTCCATGGATGCTGAGGGTAGAGATCTCAAGGCAACAACATCAGTCTTCAGCTGCCAGGTCTAGAACTGCCAGGCCTCAGATGATATGACAGTTGTAGGGTAGAAACTTATAGAGAGGACCAGCCTACCTTGTCTAGGCAAAAGTGAGTCAATGAATTCCTCAGAGTCCTGTTGTCAATTCTGTTGTCTGAAGAAAGCCGTGGCAGCAGTCAAGGTGAAAGACAGTAGTTGAGGTAAAAGTTAGGTTTTTGCCCAGTGGCTGGTGTTGCCACTCTGGAGAAGTTTCAGGTGGAGGTTCTTTGGCTGTGAATATTGCTCTGTATCCTGTGAATATGCTGTTCTGATTGGTTAATAAATAAAATGGCGATTGGCCAGTAACCAGGCAGGAAGTATAGGTGGTACAAAGAGAGAGGAAAATTCTGGGAACAAGAAGGCTGAGTCATGAGTCACCAGCCAGACACAGAGTAAGCAAGATGTAAAGATACCAGTAAGCCACAAGCCACTGGGCAAGGTATAGATTTATAGAAATGGGTTAATTTATGATGTAAGATCTAGTTGGCAAGAAGCCTGAGCCATTAGACCATACAGTTTTAATTAATATAAGCCTCTGTGTGTTTATTTGGGTCTGAGTGGCTGTGAGCCTGGGTGGGACTGGAGAAAACTTACATTCTTCTGTGTCCATCTGTCTTCGTTGGAGGAAATAAAGGTGCTGCCAGGAGCTAGTATGTCTCTCTGTCATGAAAAGCTTTTTAATTAAACATTTTAAATGCCATATTCTGCAGATGTCTGAGCATTTGAGGACTGTCTGTCTATTAGGTATGAATGACTGACTATCAGCCTGTGTTCCCCAACATTCTTCAATATGTTAGCAGCTTTTATAAGACTAGGACTTACTGTCTCCTGAGAAGGCAAAGAAGAGTGACAGGGAAAAGATCCCATGGCCAAATGGAAACAGGACAAAAGGGGTTTGTGAGTTGGGGTGTGGCTCAACTCTGAGAAAAGGACCCTTAAGTGGACCAGAAACTCCATCATAGAAAATATATTTTGCTTATCAGATAATCCATTTATCAAACATATGACATCATTTATTTAGATCTCTAGAAGCTTGGTGTTGAATATTTGGCAAAGACATAGGTGTGAATCTCTAAGTTATCTTTTGTTAAACTGAATAGACCTTCATAAATTTAAATTTCTATTATCATATATAGTATACTATAAAACAGTGCTCAATCAAATATAGCTTTACATTTCTATCATCATACAAAAAGTCCATACTAATCCAAAGTATTTAAAGCTTCTTGCTTCCTTACTCTAGAAGGAGATAAACTGAATAGAGAGGTCATCAGGACTAAATGTATTTTTTTTTAACCTTGGTAAACCTTAGTAAAAGATGGCTACCAGCCATGTGGTCATCTACATCATGATGAGGTCACCAGTCAAGATGGGGGAGAGCCATGTGGTTGCTGCTCAAAACATTTTTTTAATAGGTAAATCCAAGTCACCAGGATATACACATAGAGATATAGTAAATAGGAGTTGCATAAATGAGAAGAAAGAAAGTGGAGAATAATTTCTTCGATCCCCGACTGTCTGGCCCAATGCAATACTGAGGCCAGTCTTACATCCAGGGGGATGGTGCAAGGCAGGTAGCCCTGCCAGAAACCCAGTTGCCAGTACTGAATTGAAGACAAAGCCACTGGTGAATGAAAGAGCAGATTTGTTACAGGCAGGAGGGAGCGGACCTGCCACAGGTGGAGCAGAGTAGTAAGGTCCTAGCGTGAAGTGTATATTCTCCTGGCCCTGCCAAGGTATGCCACCAAGCAAACATGTCACAGGCAACAGAATTAGTGCAAGAAGTTTAAAGGAGGAGGAGAGCAAAAGAGTGAAAGAGTGGGAATTTGGGGGGTGGGGCAGGCCCTGATCACTCACAGCAGTCATACATATCCCGAAAAATATAGCAGCACAGTTCTTATGGAAGAGAGGGGGGAAAGAAGTAACTACATCCTGTAGTTGTGGGCATCCCCAGGACTAAAGAGAGGACTGAAAGAGGACCAAGACTTTAAGAGGCTTGACGGTGGAGGGTTGATCTGGATTAGCCTGGCTAAGCCAGAGGAGTTTCAGCACCTGGTACCAGGTTTTTTGTAGAGGTCAGAAGGCCTCTGAGAGTGAAGCCAACCCTAGAAAAAGGTCAGGAATGGTGTTGCAAATGCCCAGTAGGGTCTAATGAAAGTGCAGGATTGCAGCTCCAAGGGTGGTGGAATGGGGTCAGGTTAAGAGAGCCAGCCATCCCTCAGGCAGCAGGTCACCCTGCTTGGGTCCCAGTGAGGAGCTTACCACCATTCCCCAGAGATTTGGGGGGTTGGGGAAAATGTTTAGAATGACTCAGAGGAAATTTACACAATTGCCTGGGTGGGTGGGGATAGGGTGTTGAGCAATGGATGAGTCAGAAGTTGAGCCTGTTGTGGGTCAAGGGTCTGAGCATGCCTGAGACTGAGGAACTGCCAGGAGAGTCCCCCAAGTTTTCATGGCAGCAACGTTGTGTTTTAAAAACAACACGGTGGCCTTGGCAGGTGGGCACAGGGACAGAAAGTCCTTCACACTATGCAGGCAGCACTCATGTGGAAATTTTTATTATTAAAGGGGGAAGGGAGAGGTGAAGAGAGAGAAAGAGAGAGAGTGAGAGAGAGAGAGTGAGAGTGGAGGTGTGCATGCCCTCTTAACAAGAGAAAGGCAGAAGAAAGAGAAGGTGGAGGAGTTTTTTTCTTAAAGAGGACTTTATGTAAGATGACCTTGTCAGGACGTAGGAGGGTCCCCAAGGGGTGGGTCTGAGTATTAACATTCCAGACCCAAAGAAGCTGATTGCTGATTAAGTCTGGGAAATCTGGCTGTTTCATTTGCTTTTCAGGCTCTGTGGTACCATTTGAGGGTAGGGAAGTCCAGGCAGCATTGGAGTAGTTTATGAGGCTGAATCACCTGGGGCTAGCTGCTTTGAAGCTGTCGAGGATGCAGATTTTGAGGGAAAACCGGGATCTGGTGAGTTGCTGTAGCTTTCTTCAGTTTATTTGAAATCTGCTAGGACAGATAGACTAGGGAGAGAAGGTAAAGTCAAGGAATTTTGGGGAAATTTATATTTTATTTTATTATTTTTTGGTTTTTCGAGACAGGGTTTCTCTGTGTAGCTTTGCGCCTTTCCTGGAACTCACTTGGTAGCCCAGGCTGGCCTTGAACTCACAGAGACCTGCCTGGCTCTGCCTCCTGAGGCTGGGATTAAAGGCATATCATAAATGTACATTTGGAACTTCCAGGCCTGTGGTCCTGGTAGCTGGGAGAGGGGAGTCCCCAGACCAGGAGAGAAAGAGATCCCACCCTCGGGAATAGATGAAATAGGCAAGTGAGGAAATATGCTGTTGATTGCCAGTACTTATTTGGAGTCCATTTGGCCTGTGAGTGGTGGATTCAAATCAATTCCTTGAAGCTTACAAGATTGTTTTAGACCCTTACAGTTTAAGATCTTATATCCTCCAACTTTTGCAACTTGGATTTATATAATGTATGATATTTTTTAGACTCTCCTAACTTACAATAAACTTTTAACTTTTTTCTAGCCAATTCTTTACCATGAGACACCGGTGGCTGATTATTGAGAGCAGTCATAGTAAAGTATATAATATGTGTGTGTATGTATGCATGTATAACAATTTTTGAGAGCAATGTTCAGTGAAATCATCGAGATAAAAGATTTTTAAGAGTGGTAAGTAGACACTTAGAGAAGAGAAACTTGGAAGTGGAGAATAGAACAAGCTTAGGTATTAGAGATTTGGAGATCATTATTTTTGTGCAATCACAGTTATAATTTGTGAGAATTTGGAAATCAAGTGCATCAATTTTTGGCCATTGATTTGTACTGAGGCCTAGCTGTAATAATAAAATCTGAGCCCATGGAGAAAGAGAGAGGGTGGCAAGTGTTAGTAGAGAGACCCAGACAGGTGGAGCAGGCCAGAACTGAGAGATGGGAGTAGCTGATTGGGATAAAGTGTCTTGAGACAAGAATTTCCATTCTGGGCATTCATAAGTAGAATGAGAAACTTGTCAGAGAAACATGTTCCAAATCACAGAGTCAAGGCATCCCTTGTCCTTATGATTAGAGCCCAGTGGGGGTGAGAGGAGCTTCCTGGCCCACCTATGTGGCTTTTTAGTAAAGAAGCCAGGCAGCTTGTGGTAACTCTTATCCGTTAGAGAAGGATAGGGAAGGAGAGTAGGAGAAAAAGGAGATGTTCAAGTGGCTGTAGAAGGTCAGAGGCATAAACATGTAGGTTCCCATAGGGAGGACAGAGCAGGCCAGAGCCTACAGAAAAGAGAGACAAAGGATTAGAAAGCAGATACAGGGAAGCAGCAGCTGAAGAATCAGACTAGAATTTGGAATCAAATTTTGCAGGTGGCAAAAGCCAACAGGTACAGATAATCCATATATACCTTAGGATAATCAGATCAGCAGTTTGGTTTAGAGCGACTGAGCTCCTTAATGAGGGAACTCATTTATGCCACTTTTCAGTTTCTGCACAGGATGAATAACAAAATAAATAAAAAAGAAAGAACATGATTGGTCTTGAGTTTCAGAGCAAGATGAATGAAAAATAAAAATAAAAATAAAAAGGGAAAGATATGATTGTTTCTAGGTATGGTGGCAGAGAAAGTTTATTGTAGGTACAAGGGATAGGATAGGCAGAGGCAGGGGCATCTGGGAGAGTTCAGAGTGGACATGAGTCTAGGCCATCTGAAGAGAAAAGGAAGAGCAAGGGAGAGGGGAGAGAGCAGATCCAGATGCAGCAACCAGGAGGCTCCAAAGAACAAGTTAGTGAATCTTTTATGGAGTCTTAGACTAAATACATATGGGATGAAATAAAGAGTTGGATAACCAGTAATTCCGTAAATACTCCGAGATTAGGATTGTATTTTTTTCTCAAAAAGGTTTAATGTAAATTCATACTTCTTTAAATATTAGTTATATTTAATAATAAAATATATGCTTAAATCTAAATATATATTTAATATCATAAATATAAGCTAATCATATAAAACTTGTACAGCTATTTTTGTAATGATGTACCCATACATGTCAGTAGAAGTTTAATGCTCTATCCATTGGGCAACAGAGCCACACTGATACATACATGAATGTATATGCATTATTAAATAAAGACAAAATTACCTCTATGAGTTATTTTATAGTTTATTATATGTTTTATCTAATTTTAATGGACATTTATTTTATATTTTTTGAATTTATTTTATTTTATTTTAAAATATAATTCAACTTTACATATCAGCCATAGATTCCCCCGTTCTCCCTCCTCCCGCCACGCCCCCCTCCCCCCGGCCCACCCCTCATTAAATCTCCTCCAGGGCAAAGACTCCCCCGAGGATTGAGATCGACCTGGTGGACTCAGCCCAGGCAGGTCTATTCCCCTCCTCCCGGGCTGAGCCAAGCTTCTCTGCTAAGCCCCAGGTTTCAAACAGCCAGTTCATGTACTGAGCACAGGACCCGGTCCAACTGCCTGTATGCCTCCTAAACAGATCAAGGCAATCAACTCTCTCACCCATTCACAGGGCCTGATCCAGTTGGGGGCCCCTCAGCCATTGGTTCACAGTTCATGTGTTTCTATTCGTTTGGCCACTTGTCCCTGTATTCTATCCATCCCTGGTCCCAACAACTCTTGCTCACATAAACCCTCCTCCTTCTCGCCAATTGGACTCCCGGAGCTCCACCCAGGGCCTGACCGTGGATATCTGCATCTAGTTCCCTCAGTCACTGGATGGGGTTTCTAGCATGACAATTAGGGTGTTTGGCCATCCTATCACCAGGGTAGGTCAGATCGGGCTTCTCGACTATTGCCAGCAGTCTATTTTAAAGAATAAGATGCAATGTGAAAGTGATGTTTAAGAAGTTTGACAGTGGTTACTCTCTCCTGCATGTCATAAGGAATTTTAATTTGTATCATTTCTATCATTACCCATAGATATTTAGAGTACTGTTTTAAATAGTTCCAAATACATTTTTAACTGAAATTCTCTTTTTTTTCTGCCTCACTAATACAACCTGTTAAAGCCAATAAAGCATTTAAGAGCTACTTAGGACTAAGTGATCTCAGGGGAACAGTGCTTTCCAGGGAAATCATAATGGGATAGAGCCTTTCCTTTCTGGGTCACTACTTTGAAAGTAGCTTAGGTTATAAGTGATGGAAAGTCATTACTGCTCAATGGCCTATGTGAAATCAAGGGGTAGTTTCAGTCCAGTTCCTGGTGAATAGGCATTCACATCCCAGTTGGCATTAATTGTCACACATGCTGACAGTTTTGTGTGTGGACTAAGGGCTATAGGCATTGTCAATCTAATTGTGAGTCACATGGCTTAGAACAGCAAACAAGCCTACAAGAAAGCAAGCTCCAAGAATGTAATCATGGGAGAACTTGCAAACCAATTTTGGTCAAGAGTCCCAAGATGGAATATATGTATTTGTTGGATGTATTTCTAATATATGAGGTTCTAGGGTATTTGAATTCCTAACATTGAAAAGATCAATTAAAAACTGATAATTGTTACATAGAGTATATTTGAACATTAATATCAATTTTTAGACTAATTAACTTATAATGTCCTGGCTAGTTACATTGTTGAATATTGCTTTCTTAGATGGCAGGAATAGTCAAGAAACTTTAGAAGAGAAATGGGATATTCCTCATGCAATTTCAATAAAGTACCTTCACTCAAATAGTACTTTAACTATCTATGACAGATATTTCCAATTAAATATTGACAAGAACTAGGAAGCCAATTTAATCAGAACCTCAGATAATCAAACAAATAAATGTGTATTGAAAGAAGCTGATGATTGCTAATTGTTTTGTATCACGAGGGTTACTAGGTAACTAGATATTTTCTAACCCCCCTCCACATCAATTAGGAAATAATGTACTACTGATTATCTTATTGTTTTGAAAAGGCTTTATTCTTTTGATATGACAGCTCCTTATTATTGACACTCTTCATATGAGTACCATTTTTAATTTCATTTCATAGGTGAAAAACTAGTTTTACATAATTAAAAGTTCTTAATTGAGTTCTACCTAAATAAGGATAGATCAACATTTCAGTCTATAGTTCATTGAGTCAAAGTCTATGTCTATTATACTACATCATTAGAGAGCTTGAATTGATCAATTATAAACTATTGACAACTAATATTTCATACATATTTAACAAAATGAGATATTTAAAGGAAGTGTGCTCTCATATCCCTGCTAGCTAAGCTAGAATGATGATAAGGTTTGGGATATAGCTCAATGACAGAGAACTTATATGTCATGAATAAGGCCTGGGGTTCAATTACCAGTATTGGAAAGAAGAGCAAATGAATCTGATGCTGTTTCTGTTGTAGGCAAAATTAAAGAACACCTTTTTTGCAGAGCACATTTTAAGGTGAGTCTTATGCAGAGTACAGAGTGAAAAATAAAGGAATCTCTTTAAAGGGTAGGAGACAGATATGACTAGTGACTTCAAACATCAAAGTTTATAACAGGAATGATTGAAGAAGAGCAACAAACAGCATTTACTGCTAGGAGAAGAAAATTGAAAGTAAAATCCGAAGAAGAAAGCAAAAAAAAATAATTCAAAAACCTAAGAATTTAGGCTATTTAGAAATGCATAAAGAAGTTTTGTTACACATGAAATACAAAAGCAATCCAGGGTGAACTTTTTCTATCTGTATCCCTTCAGGATGCCCTGAGCCCAGAACTCCAGGTTGTGGAGGCCCTTTCAGTTTAAACTGAGTTCTCTCTCTGTCTCTCTCTGTCTCTCTCTGTCTCTCTCTGTCTCTCTCTCTCTCTCTCTCTCTCTCTCTCTCTCTGTCTCTCTCTCTCACACATACACAGACACATAGACATGCACACACACACACACACACACACACACACACACACATTCACATATATCAAACTGAGGAAGGATTACATGGTTGGAGAGACACATAAGGATGGGACCAAGAACCATACAATCTCAAAGTAGAAATAATAAAAATATGTACATAAAAGACATGAATTGTCTTTGTGCACTAATTTGAAATTAGCCAAAAATATACAAATAGAAATAATAAATTATTGGACATCAGCCATCTCAGTGAGCAGATAATTTGGGACCAGTCATGTCAAAGTAGAAGCTGTTTAAAAAGGAGGTGTGTGCCACAACTTTTAAACCTAAGAACTTAAAAAAAATTGTTTCATTTTATTTATGTTTAAGTAAATATAAAATATTGTTTTGAGCAAAAACGTTTAAACACTTCTGGAAATTCTGTGGAATGTTATTTTGAAAACAATAATATGCCAATAGAAAAAGTTCCTCCATCGAGGTTGAGTTTGTCTTGGAGAAGCAGTAAGACCCAGTTTAGCACCAAATATGTTGAATTAGATGGAGGATTCCTGGTGGAAAATAGTGTGTTTGATCAAATGGAAGTGTGACTGAACAGTAATATGAGTGATTTATGGTTTTGGGATTGATCTCAGTTTTGAAAGAAGATAACTTAAAAAATATCTAAGCAGTTCTAGAATACTTGAACATTGTATTCCTTTTGAAAGGAATTTTTAAAAATTTTGAAAGTTGCTTTGAAAGGAATGACAATTTTTATTGAAGTTTCTGAACATTTGAGAAAAAGATCAATTACAAATAATAATTACGTTAAGAAGTAAATATACCAAAATTTGTCATTTTTGAAATTGTGTGAATCAGAAGCAACAAAGCAGGGCAATATTTTTAAAATGAAGTGGTGGTCTAACCATGATTATTAATGGTTATTAATCGATTATAAATACAAGAGTTGGAAAACTTTCTGTCCTCAGAACTAGTTTTCTTTTCATGTTCTATAATTGAAATGGAACGATATCAACTGAGTCATTCAATGTGTTTAATTTTATAATAATAGTGACATTGAAGCTTCTTTTGATATTACTATTAAATATTGTAGGCAGCATTGCTTCCTAAAATACTAAATAATTTTAGGAAATATCTACCTTGCTTGTACCCATCGACTTTCTTCTTATTTTGTTTTGCTTGATGCTGTGTCAAGTAGTGCTTTGTTCATCCAATATTAGATAATTCATTTTAAAGATGCTTGACCAGTAAATAAATCTAGTGTTTCATGCAACCTGAAATCTATAGTCCTACAGCACAGAAAATGAGGAATAAATGACCCTGGTGCAATCAAAAATACATGTTTCTTTCATTATTATCCTACCACCTTTATGCTATTTCGATAATATTTCCAGGTATGCTACCAAGAAATACATGTCTGCTTGTTTGGAGGGTAAAGCTGCATTTTTTCCTGATGTTGACAATCACCACTAAATCCCTTCTTGTTCTCACAAAGCAAAGCTAAAACACATAAAAACAATAGACTAGAAACCAACAGAAAAAATGGGATTGCTGGGAGATTTTATATGCTTTGTTCCCACAGATTTTGAGAGAGATAAAGTCTCAGGAGTGTGAATGGCTTTACCTAGTACATTATAAAGAGGGTGTACTTACCATATATGCCTTGTTACTGAAAGACATTAATTTCTTGCTATTTTATCCAGAAGGCGTGAGAGACAATAGTTGTGCAAAATTTAAAATTGATAAATGATATTCACAAATGCTATGTTTTTGTGGTACAGTGGCAGTGAGCACTATTTGTTTCCATCTAGTGAGTGTGAAAAGGCTGCCTTAAACCCAAGTTACTATGTGAACCTAATTGCTCTTTTCTGTGGTACTCAGAATGAACTCCATGTGCAACACTTGCTCACACTCTACAGATAGAGATCTTGCATAATCATCAGGTGATTATTTCACAGATCATTTTCATCTGTGAAAAGAAACTCATTTCCCTTTTAAAAAAGTTAATCTTCCAACTTCCTCTAGAGTTCTCACCACCACAGGTTTTTCTTCACAAGTCTTTCCCACAATTTTACAAATAAGTGGTGTGTAGAACTGAATACCATTCCTTTTTTATTCACCCTAATATTCTCAGAAATTTTTCATGGTATTATACTTAGCAATGACTTTATTTGCTAAATATTAATATAGCACTGGGTTAATATCTTTACTAATTGATATTTACTACTAATAAAATTCCTGATATAATAAAATGCATTTTTTGCGTGGATCTATTTTAATTGCATCTCCACAGAATTCTCAGAATGAAACGACAGGCTCACAATCTGTTTATTTTTATATGTTTAACATCATAGGATTCTATTTTATGTTGTTTAAAGTGTCTGGACCACTTTGGATTCTTGGTCTTAGTGCATGGGGGAACTGAGTATTTTAAATTATATTTTAGCTATTCTACTTTGTGTAGAATTAGGTCCATTTCTAGTTTAAATAAACAAGTTCCTTGTTATACATATATAAGCATATATTTTGAACATTTTGTTACAGGCTGTGACTGCCTAAAAGAAGCTTTTCTTTTTCTTTTTTCCCCATTTTCTTTATTAAGAAATTTTCTACTCACTCCACATGCTATCCACAGAACCCCCTCCTCCCTCTTCCCACCCCCCATCGATCTTTCCCAAGCCATCCCACATTCCCCACATCCCCCAAATCGAAGTCTCCCATGGGGAGTCAGCAGAGCCCAGCACACTGAGCCTAGGCAGGTCCAAGCTCCTTCCCACTGCACCAAGGTTGTGCAAGGTGTCACACTGCACAGGCACCGGATTCCAGAAGCCTACCCATAGACCAGGGACAGATCCCGATCTCCCTGCCTGGGTGCCCTCCAAACAGTTCGAGCCAAACAACCATCTTCCATGTCCAGAGGGCCTATTCCAGTCCCATGGGGGCTCCACAGTCACCAGTCCACAGTTCATGGGCTTCCACTACTGTGACCGGTCATCTCTGCACATCCTCCCATCATGATCTCGATGTCCCTCCTTGCCTGCAGAATCCCTCCTCGCTCAACAATTGGATTCCCAGAGATCAGCCTGGTGCCTGGCCGTGGATCTCTGTATCTGCCTCCATCTGTCACTGGACAAAGGCTCTATGATGATGGTTAGGCTATTTGTTAGGTTTTCTTTCTATTGGTTCATAGTTTCCTCACAAGCTATATCTGAAAAGATATGGACTGACAAATGGTTGTAAATAGTTTCTCCAATGGTATTTTTTCACGTATGTCATTGCTTGACATCTTATACCAGCACTATCATACATCTCATGTAGATATTTATGGAGCCATGGTTTGTATTTTACATGTTACTGTCTAATGCTTTCAGCATCATGTTTTGGAGATATTTTCTTTCACTATTGGGTCTTTAGGCACCACTGTTGAAAACCAACTGATGAGGCTTATGTAGTCTTTTTCAGGATACTTCCTTTGTTTAACCTTCTATTACTATTAAATTGCCGAAATTATTCAGGTTTACAGTGAGGGATACAATGTTCATAGCATTTTGAAATTAGTTCATACTAACACTGAAATTTGATAAAGTACCTTTAATCTTTTCTTTATTTTTTAAAAATGGTTTTGAATGATTAGATAATTCACATTTGCTAATTTTATGGCCACACAGCTTGAATTTTCATGAGTTTGCATTGATTTCATAGATTAACTTGTGAAGGGTGGATAGCTGAACATTATTGTATCTTCTAAATTATGGTCATATTTCATTTGACATTATTTAGTGTCTACTAACATATTCTAATAATAGTGACCATATACAATATGAATAAGTTGTTATAATTGCAGATATTTGATGCTTCTATAAATAAACTTCTTAAAAATAAAACTATCGTTTTACTGAAAAGTGACAATTTACTTTTAGTTGATTTTGTAACATGTAGTCCCAGTAAATGTAGTTATTATTTTCAACTTTTAGTCCATATGCCATAGGATAGGTTGCTCAGACAAATTTGATGAAGATTTCCATTTTCCACTTTTATATTGTTAAATATTTTCATCTTACTGAAGTCTGGGACGTCTGGTACAAGATAAAATGGATGCAATAATTAATATGAAATCTTATCATATGTATTATATAATTTAATATATTTTAATATATAATGTATTATTTAATATATATATAGGTTATTAATTTTTCATACAATGTATTTGACTATGTTTTCAGCTCTTCCAGCTCCTATCAGAACATCCACACCTCCCTATACACCCAATTTTATGTTCTCATTTTCAAATATCAAACTACTTATGAAAATTAGAACAGACAAGCAAAATATCAACAAAATAAACAAACAAAAACTATCATACTGACACAAATGTCCCCCTAAAACGTCTATGCAGTTCATTTATGCTGGCCACCTACTCGTTAGCATAATAGCTTTGCTGAAGTGTGGTTGATATACCCAGAGACACTCCACTGGAGAAGCCTGATTTTCACTTTCACAGAAGGTAACAATTGCAAATGGCTTCTATGTTAGGGCATTAGGGAGGAGGGTAGGGAATTTTGTCTGCATTTCTTCTTCTCAATGATCAAAACTTGTCTGGTTAGAACTTGTGTAGATTTTATGTGTGCTGTTGCAGTATCTGTGCATCTATGTGTGCATCAGTCCTGTTGTGTCCAGATGATATTGTTTCCTTGGAGGAATCTATCACCTCTGACTCTTGCAATATTTTCCTCGTCTTGTGCATAGATCCCTGAGTCTTGAGGAGAGGGGTTTGATGGAGAATTCCCAATTTAGGATTTAGAGCTCCAAATCTTTCACTCTCTGCACACCTTTCAGTTGTGAGTCTCTGTGCTAATACCCATCTACAACAACAACAGGCTTTTCTGAAGAGTGTTGAGTGAGATGAGCTTTAGTTATTGTTATTTTAGAGTACCTAGTAGTAGTATAATTCTAAAAATATTAGTTATATTTGATTGGCTGTGGTTAAGTAGTCACTATTATTTCAAGTTTGTTGAAAATGATTAATTATGATAAGTGCTGTATTTTCCTCTTTATAATGACATAATTGTAAAATATTTTATTTTAAGAATATAACACATTGAGTTAATCTTCAGAAGTTAATTTAACTTCTTGAGAATATTTCCATGTAAATATGGAGTATTATGAATTTTATATTATGTCTCATTTAATATGCCAAAACTGAAGTTAGTATTAACTAATTCCAGGATGTTAACTACGACTGGATTTGTTCTGTATTCATTTAAAATGCTAAGATAATATTGACTTTAATTGCTCATGCTATTTGTAGCATTTATTATATTATATCCTATGTCCTCCTAGTGCTAAATATCATTCTTCTCTTTAATTTTCTTACTTTTTTTTTTCAAGACAGGGTTTCTCTGTGTAGTTTTGCGCCTTTCCTGGAACTCACTCTGTAGCCCAGGATGACCTCAAATTCACTTATCCACCTACCTCTGCCTCCGGAGAGCTGAGATTAAAGGCATGTGCCACCACTGCCTGGCCTATTTTCTTACATTTTTGTATCTCACTTAATGTATTATACTACCAGGCTTTAAAAAGTATATCTTACTGTAAATTGTTTAATACTGTTTATAGCTTTCAATATTTGTTATTTTTTACTACCCAGAGTCCTTAAAAAATCACATAAACCCTGTCTCGAAAAACAAAAAAAACAAAAAAAAATACCCAAAAAACAAAAAAAAAAATCACATAAACAAAAGTGTGTTAGGGAAATTTTTTTTTAAATTATCATGGAATAAAGCATTGGGAAGTTGGAATATGTCCAATGTATGAGAACTTGTTGAAGATATAGATACATTGCTTTGGGTTATTAGGAAATGTTCAATCACAATTTTGGAAAAGGAGTGTTTAAACTTTGCTAAGTAGAGCTTTTTGAAAAGAAACAAATCGACCTTTATATTGAATAGAAAATACTAAACCACTCAACTTCTTCAACTAGATTTCTTTGCTTATAATTTGGTTTCACTGTTTTGTGATTCTTCATTTACATTTAAATAGATTTGTCTACAAATGATGAACAAGCTACAATACAAATCTGGGAGTGTAAGACCATTTTGAAGAAGATAATTTACTGACCCTGTAGTCCAAAGTGTCATAATGATGTCTTTAGCATTTTATCACATCTATAACTTACTCTATACTCATGAAGAAAATACAATTTGGTATGACTTCTGAATGTGTGGCTTGAACCAGAACATTTCTTCTTCAGTTTATTCTAATGTCATGTAATGCAGCTGTGTGCCTCATGTATTTAAAGGCTGAGTAGAGGACCAGAGAGTTTATGCTAACTCTAAGGGTTTATATGCTTTTATTAATTTTGGCTTCTGAATAGTACTGTCTACTTGGCTTCTAATATTGACAAGCAAAACATTTTCACATTGGAAATTATGGAGATGTTAAAATTATATCTAATTTTGTCTCTGTAATATTGTGATAAAAGAACACAGACTTTTAGAGAATTCTGAAGCAGTTATGCAAGACATTTAAAAGATGACACTTAGAGATGATATATAAATACATGATATTGACATTTGGAAGGTTGAATTCCAATACATTGTTGTGAAGCATCTATTTGAATCAATAGAGTTATCTAAACTTATTGGTCTGCTCTTGGTAGCACTGATATGAATAAAAATGTACATCTAATCAAATTTTCTCTAAAAGTGCCTGATTTATGCACAAGCTTTATTTAAATATGCACAGTAATTAAATATACCCATGTGATATAAATGATGTTCTGAGTAGTCAGTAACCATGCTTTAAGACCTAATTAAGTAGGCTAAGGTGTTCTATATTAAAATGGACAGTATTTTGCCCCTCTCCCTTCCATGTCAGCTTGGTCCCACGGGATCATGAGACATATCTCAAATGCCCTGTAGTCCTGGTTAGTCATCTATCCTTTTGTTGATGGAGACCATGAACATACTATCAGGTAGATTCTAACCAGTATCTGCTCCACATGAAAGAGTGTCAACATTGCTGAAAATCTCCATGTTTCCAAACAAAGCCACAGTCCCTCAGAGCCTTCGCTATAACTTCACATAGACAGAACATCTGGTAAAAGGAAAGCTATAGTATACAGAGGTTCCTCTCAACCACAAGTGCTGCTGAGAACCAGACCTTGAAGTAATCATATAGTAAAGACAGTGATTAACTTTGGCTATCTACATGATCTTAAGCAATTAGTGAGAAAGTTAAATCAAAGTTAGAATATTTGATAAATATAAAACAAACATGCCAGGTGGAATGACACTACCCTAACTATAATCAAATTAAAGAACTATCATGATTTTTTTAATCCATGAACATACTACTGAATTTATAATTCTGATAATTCTGCTCATGCTTCCTGTGCTTTAGAAGGTCTACAAAATCAGATTAAGAAAAAGCCCTTGTCGACATCCCATTGGCAAATAGCGTTAAGACTGAATCTTTACCGGGTGGTGGTGGTGGTGGTGGTGGTGGTGGTGGTGGTGGTGCATACCTTTAATCCCAGCACTTGGGAAGCAGAGGCAAGTAGATCTCTGTGAGTTCAAGGCCAGCCTGGGCTACAGAGTGAGTTCCAGGAAAGGCGCAAAGCTACACAGAGAAACCCTGTCTCGAAAAAAACAAACAAAAAAATCAAAAAAAAAAAAAAGAAAGAAAGAAAGAAAAAGAAAAAAAGACTGGATCTTCACAGAAAAAATAGCTCAAATCTATTATAATAGTAGTGGCCAACAACTGAAGATATATCTATTGATTTAAGTAGAGGCTTCATAACGTATTAAACTTAAACATTCAAAAATTTAATATCATAAATTTGTGTATTATTCCTGTGTCTCATTATTTGAATGTCTTATATAACTTCCTAAGACCCGCTCTAAGGATTTTTTGTCTGTGTTCTTTTAATTTTAAGTCTTCTCTCATGTATTTGTTATACCCGGACTGCAGTTTCCCCTACATCTGTCCTCCAGTCCATCCTCCCACGTCCTCTCTTCTCTAGATCTGCTCCTGCTCCGTTTCTCTTTAGGAAAGGACAGCCCTCTCGAGTCTATCAACCAAACATGGAATATCAAGTTGCAATAAGACTAGGCACATCCCCTCATTAATGCTGGACAAGGAAACCCAGCATGAGAAAAAGGTCCCCAAAACAGGCTGCTCCCCCTACTCCCACTCACAATGTTAGGAGTCCCACAAGAGCACTAAGCTACACACCATAACATTTATGCAGAGGATCTAGGTCAGACTCCAGACGCATTCAGGCTTCCTGGTTGTCAGTTTAGTTTCTGTGAGCCCCTATGAGTCCTGGTTAGTTGATTCGGTGGGTTTTCTTGTAGTGTCCTTGGTTCTTCTGGCTCCTACCATCCTTCCTTCACTTTTTATGAAGGATTCCCTGAACTCTGCCTAATGTTTGGCTGTGGGTGTCTACACCTGCTCTCATCAGTTGCTGGATGAAACCTCTCTGATGACTATTATTGAGGCTCCTGTCTATCCTGTCTAGAAATATTGCAGAGTATCATTAGGAGTCACTTCATTGATTTTCTCCCCCCCCCCAGCTGTCTTTGGTTCTATCCTAGGCCACTGGACTACCCAGTCTCTTGGTCCTGGCACTCGAAGCTGTCTCAGGGGTGGGCTCCTTCTTATGGCATGATGTTTCAAGCTGGAAGAGTCAATGGTTGGCCACTGCCACAATTTCTCTGCCACATTTACCCCAGCACATATTGCAGAAAGGACAAACAGTAGGTCAAATTTTGAGACTGGGTTGATGTCCAGATCCCTCCACTGGAAACCTTGCCTTGTTTACAGAAAGTGGCTGGTTCAGGCTCCATAGCACTAATTATGAGGAGTCTTCACTAGGGTCATCCTCATTGATTCTTGGGAAATTCCACTGCACTAGGTTTTTACCTCACCTCCCAAATGACCCCCAATCCAGTTGTCTCTCCCAGTACTCTCTCCCTCCAACCTCCTTCCACTCGATCCCTCCTGCTCTTGCCCCGCCCCCCTCCCCTCCTCCACCCATGATGTCTATTCTGTTTTCCCTTCCCAGGGAGACTCATATGTTCCCCCCTGAGATTTTTTGGTTTCCTAGCTTCTCTAGGTCTGTGGATTGTACTATTCATTTATAAGTGAGTATATACCATGTTTGTCTTTCTGGGTCTGAGTTACCTCACTCAGGAAGATATTTTCTAGTTCCATCCATTTGACTGCAAATCTCATGTTGTTATACTTTATAACAGCTGAGTAGTAGGTCTTTGTTCTTTAGCTACAATATTGGCCAAACATTATTCGATGGACCTTTAATATCCCCATAATATCCAATCTGAAAGTGTCTTGTTGCCAATAGTAGAAGCCAAATGGACAACACAATTCAGAAGCCAAACTCAATAAAATCATATAGGCCTTTAGAGTTAGCTTGAATTTCCAAGTCATCCACTTGAAATATCAGATTCACACAGCTGCATTACATAGCAAAAGCTGAAGGAGAATTCTGCTTCTAATCTCTATTAACCTCTGAATTTAATGTACTCAACTTTGTGTCTTAAGTTTGTCTACTCTCATTTACAGTCAGCTGAAATCAAGTCGTAATTCTGTCACAACTTACCTCTGTCTATCTGGATCTCTTTGATTGCTCTTGAATTCCTGAAAGTCAGCAAAAGTATACTCTTTATCTCTATATGCCCCAATGTCATCCAGAGGCAGAAAGATCAGCCATGTTGATTCAACAACATCCATCTCCTAAATTATTTTAAAGTCTAAAATTCTGAAATTCTGAAATTACATAATGTTATATAATAAAAATAGATTTTAGCAGGCTTGGAGGCCACTGAGGAAAGAACCTTCCCACTCACAATATCCTGCTCTTTGAAAGTGTCTAATACCAGAAACTGTTTCCAAACTCTCTCTGAGGACACCAACCTTGTCCAGCAGAAGAGAGATGCAAAATGAGAACTACATCCTCCTTTTAACTACTTATTAAAACAAGAGTCAGAAGTACTAACTATGGACATACCACCTTTAAATGTCTCTATATTGTGGTTAAAGATGACAACTTTCCCATACCACAGTAAATAACACACCAGCTTTATTTTCCTAAATTCTTGCCCACCCCCTCCAAGTCCTTTAAAATCCTTGATAAGACCTCCCTAAGAGATATTTATCATGTATTGTTCACCTGGCATTCTTTACTATTCTTTGGTTACCTGTAGCCCTATGCAATCCTGGGCTAAACAAGAAAAGTTTTCAACCCCTTCTACGCATTTTTCTGTCCTATAAGTACCCTACCTGTAAGCAAGCAGTATATTCAAATTCTTACAGAGATCTCTTTTACAGATTTTTGTCCCAAAATGAAATAGAGAAAACATTCTTATCTAAACTTATTTTCCATAAGCGAAAACGGTATCTTATGAAGAGTAATTATGCAAGTGGACTGACTATAAAAAGACTAATATTATGTTCTTAATGTTGAGATACTCAGTTCTACCTTATTGTACTTTTAGGTCTCATTTCATTTTCACAAGTCATTTATTCTAGAAGCAACAACCTTCTTACAGAAAACGGGAACTGCTCTTTTCTCTCATCAGTAGGCAACAGAACTCAGAAGTTACATACTCATTAAATCCCAAATTTATGCCCACAGCAATTTACTTGATAGTACATATTTAAAGTGCATTAGTTAAAAATTGAAGATTCCTAAATAATCTGCATGCAGTATCAGTATTCACATACATTCTTTCTCTTTCTTTCTCTGTATCTCTTTGTGTTTTTCTTAAATTATTGTTGACAAAATTAGAGAATTACTATATTGAGAATAAAATGGAGGTACTTCCTTATAAAAGAGCCAGTGTACCAAATGTAACAAAACACAAAATAAAAATTCTGACAAAATATATAAAATGGAATTATAAGCTCATCATAAAATAAATGTTGAACCAACTTGTCTGAGTCTGGACTTCATGAAATGTGTGTTAACACGCTGAAAGAAAATTTTGATTTCTTTAAACTGCATGTGGTTGGTATTACCGATGTCTTTGTCAATAATCTATTGCTGTGAAGATACGTCATGACCATAGCAACTCTTAGAAAGGAAAACATTTAATTAGGGCTGGCTTACAGTTGAAAGGTTTAGTCCATTGTCATCATGGTGGGAAGCATGGTGGTTAGCTGAGAGTGCTATATCTAGATTGTCAGGCAGCAGGAAGAGAGAATGACACTGGACCTGGCTTAAATGTTTGAAACCTTAAAGACCACCCTTAGTGACACATTTCCTTCAACAAAGTCACACTTGCATCAACAAGGCCACAGTCCCTAATAGTGCCATGCCCTATGAGCCTATATGGGTCATTTTCATTCATACCACCACAGTCAGCCTATAATCATAGTTTTCCAATTTACATTTGTTAAGGAATGCATCATTTAAAATAATGCACTAGTAATATTTAACTTTCATCTCTCCCAAAATGTGTTTTGATCTGAAATGGTTGCTATACCATCTGGAGATGGACTGGGAACATATTTATATGATCAGTTGTCACAAGAAAATATAGTGCCACATGTAGTATACTCTTGAGTCATGAAAACTATTCTTATTTTACTATTTAAACTGGTGGAAAAGTTTAGTTTTGTAATACAATGTTAGAAAAATTATTTTAAGTTAATGTACTATCTTACCTTTGTCCTGTGTTTTACTATTTGCAGGTAATTATTTGAAATTCAGAAAATAAATTAGTGTGCTTACCCAGTGCATTGAGTGAAAATGTAAACTATGGATCTGAAAAATAAAGTTGGGGACAAATACATTCCATGTTACATCTAAGCAGACTCTAAACTCTATTTTGGAATTATTGGTAACATGTGATGATATTTTGTTTGTGCTTTAACAAATAAATTTTGCCTGAAGATCAGAGTGTGGCACTACCCACTAGAGGCCAGACAGTGGTGACACACACCTTTAGTCCCAGCACTTGGGATCTCATGTCTTTGATCCCAGTATTTGGGAGGAGGAAACAGGAACTAATATGACTGGAACAAGAAAGGAAGTGATAAGGTAGGGTAGAGACAGGAGCCTGGCCCTCTCAGTCTGAGGATTCCTAGAGGTAAGAAATTTTTATCATGGCTGACTGCTCTGCTTCTCTGATTTTTCAGCTTTCACCCTGATATCTGACTCTGGGTTTTTAATTATAAAGACCAATTAGAATTCATGCTACAGTAACATTGACTTTTGCTTGATCATGGCAATAACCACAAGTTACTATGTAAAATTAAATTAAATTATAAAATAAAATTTAAAAAAAAGATTTCAAATTAGGCCAGAGAGATGCAGCTAAGCCTCAGGACATTAGTTAAATTCCTGGGATCAACCTGTGGATGGAAAGATATCACTTCCAGAGGTTATCCTCTAACTGTCATGCACAGATCATTACCATGTGAACACACACACACACACACACACACACACACACACACACACTAGTAATAAAGTATTATAGCACCAACAATGATACAGCAATGATGAAGTCCACAGCGAAAGAAAATTAGATAACAGAAGGTAGGATCCTCCTAAGGAGTAGAATTTATGAGATTTCATGATGAAGATCTGAAATTATTATCTCAGACCAAGTAAGAATTGAAGAAAAAAAAAGATGATTGCCTTTGGTTATAAGAAATTAATTGAAAACAGCCAATTCAAAAGGGATAAGCAATAAGAAACCAGATGGCAATCAGACAAGAGAGTAATAGCAAATACACTAAAGAAAAACAATTGTCAACTCTCTCAAAATATGAGACAAAAGCAGAAATCAATTAGTTCTAAATTTATCTTCCAAATTAAATTCAGTATATTAATACACACACCTACACAAATATATACATAGGTATACACCTACATACCCACTCAAGGGATTCTATAATTGTCTATATTGAATATGTAATTATATATATATATATATATAATCTTTTTAAGTAAAATAGAAGCTGAATAATTAAAATATGAGGAAAACATTTTTAATTAAGATAGGACTATATGAATATTAACTTACCATTTAAAGTTGTGTATTTTGTTTGCTTAGATTTTACATCGTTTTCATTTTTATTTAATCCATTTACTTATTCTCAGGAAATAAAAGAAGCCTAAGGTGGCATGGGAAGTCCTTAATAGCTAACACAGTGATTAGTTCTATCTGAGCCTTTTCTAACCCCCAGCTCTGTGCCCATTGCACATACTGTGTTTCTGTCCATTCTAGTCAGTTCACATGACTTTAATAGAACAGTACCACATCCAACCTACAGGCCTTATCTGGGGGTGTTTACCCTGTTCACCTGTACAATCTAGTCACTTTCCTGAACCCTAAACCATGTGATCCCTCTCCAAGTCTCAGACTTATAATAGACCACATATACTGTCCAGTAGTGCCATTTCTTCTTCCCCATGCTCATCCAGTTTGCATATCCTGTGCACTCTCTCAGAATGGTCACTACCTCCTGCTCTGTTCACAACCTGTTGGCCTGGACCTAGATATCCTATCAGCTAGGCCAATATGATTAGTTCCACTTTCAATGACCCCATTCCTCAGGTTTGACACTCTTCTGAATTCTATGTTACATCCTCTGGATCATAGTCTGCCTAGACCTTATCCAAGCTACAGGCTTAACCTAGGACCCATATCTGTGCATGGATCCAGCATGATGAGTCATTATAGCCTTATATTTCTGCCCCTTCTCCAAGTCTTAGTACTTTCTTTGGCTGAGACAATGGATGCCACATCCTGTGAATATTGAAATTAAACCTGTATGTATCATTGTGCACAAAGATTAAATTAAATGGCTCAGAAACCTCAATAGGAAACATGAAGTACTGAAACTGCAAGAAGAAAATATGTGAACTAGCTTACAAGATATAGGTGTAGGAAAGGGCTAGCTAGATAGGATTTTATTCATTCAGCAATCAAGACTACCAAATGACAATTGGGACCTGATAAAATTAAATTGTTCTTTACATCAAATGAAACATATAATGTAGAGAATAGAAATCCCATAGAATGAGAGAGAATCTTTGCAATATATGCATCAGACATAGGCATATATCAGAGAAAGGATTAATACGAAGAATATATAAAAATCTCAAAAAAGAGTCGCAAAGGCAAATAACCATATTAAAAATGGGTTGTGTATCTAAATAGAGAAGAACTATGTTAAGAAATATCTCAAAAAATGTTCATCAACTTAGAAATTAGGGAAATGAAATGAGAACTTGAAATTCATCTTACCATACTCAGAATAGCTAATATCAAGAAAATAAATAATAGGATGTGGAGAAAGGAAATCCTTAATCACTCTTGGTAGGATTGGAAACTGATCCGGTTACTCTGGAAATCAGTGTGGAGCATTCTCAAAAATCTAACAATAAGTCAACCGTAGAATACAGCTATACCACACCTTGGCATATTCCCAGTGGACTTGACTTCCTCAGCTATGTTCATTTGCACTCTATTTGTAGTAATTAGGAAGTGTAAACAACTTAAATGCCCTGTACTTGATGAATGGATAATGAAAATGGAGATGGTAGACACATTGCAATACTATCCAGGTATAAAGAAAAATGAAGTCATGAAATCTGCAGATAAACATCTGGAACTGAGTAAGATAACCCAGATGGACAAATATAACATGTTATTAGGGATTCTCAGATACAATTTTTTTAAGCTATGATTATATAGCCTGGAAAAACTGCAGAATCAAGGAAAATAAAAAAAGGTTCACAGAAGCAGGTGGGAAGGAACCCTACAGAAAGTGATATAAATGAAGTGAAATAACCTGGAAATGGTTAACTGGGGAAGGAAAATGAAGGGCATCAGATGAGGAAAGGTATGGGAGAAAGAAAGAATGACACTGAGGATATTTGCTAGAGCTCTAAGGAATCATATCATTTTGATACTAACCCCAAGAGCTGTGGATTTCCTAAAAGAATCTCTAGTATAATGCACAAGAAACCCTCTTTCATGCATTGGTCAGGGGACTCTACACAACTCCTAAATGAATATTGGCTATGGCTGTTGTCCTTGGTGGCCTTTTAGAATCTGAAGATAAGCCCCTAGTGCTTATGTCATGTGATGAGCATACAGGATTTGGAGGAATGGAGCTGAGTCACATCAAAAACTCTCCTCTCTGATGATTAGTATTCATAGTTCTGGATCATGCTATGCAATCTGCCAAAGAAGAAAGGCAATCGAAAGTCATACTCATCTGTGATGCCTATGAACCATCCCAACAGTGATCAGTATGGCAACATACACCCAGACGTGTACTAGTGACATTTATATATTTAGAGTAACCTGTATCCAACTAACTGAACTTAAGATACACTCAACAGGAGGTAGAACATGCCAGTTACTGTAAACCTAGCCAACTACTCATGACTGGTGAGGTAACTGATCCCTAAAGGGAACCAAGTCCCAAACAGTATTAGCTCTAATTGTATACACAACAACTAACCTTAGACACACAGATAAATGTATCTCTCAGTTCTTATCAAAAAGCTTCTTTTTGCAGAAGATGGAGCCAACCTCTGGTCAAAAAATGCAGAGGTCAGTTTTTTGTGGGGTACCTAGTCCCAACTGATTCATCGATGTAACAATGACTACAGGTCAAGTCTACAGAAAATTATGGAAGTGGGGGTATGATAACTGTTAAAACCAAATGACTAGGATGTCTGCCACAGGATTGTCTCTTCTATATATGACAAAGAAGATGCACCCATGAAATCTCAACAACATGTTTACATAAACAAGAACTAAACAATGGCAATACTAGTTGATATGACAAAATGAATGAGAAAAACTATGTAAGAGTCACCCCTAAAGTAAATCTAAATTAGTGGCTAATAAGAGAGGGAGAATAAGTTTTCCCCAGGTATGAGTCCCCTTACTGGTTGTCCAGTGCCAAGTGGTCAGCTCTGAAAGCATGTACATATATATTCAATATACATCAATATACAATATACAATATACATCAAAAGTAATACAAGAAGAGGAGGCCATGAGTTTGTGAGGGATTTTGGAAGAGATATGAGAAGGATCTAAGGGAGGGGGATAATGTAAATATAATAAACTCTTATTAAAATTTTAAAATGCTGAAAAGACAAAAAATTAATGCTATGGCAACTTAAGATAAAGGCAGATAACATTAAAACATTCAAATATTGTTTATGACTATAAATTTAAGCTGCCAGCTTTTCAACAACACTAGGGGCCAAATTAGATAGATAATTAAAAGAAAAATACAACATATCTCCTTGTATAAAGAACTTATCCAAGACGCCCACGGCATATTTGGCTTAAAAACAACTAGTATTCTAAACATTTAATGCAATAGTTAGTATTCTAACACTTTATCTATTGAACAACAATGAAATGTTTGACATTTATTTATTTGTATCTGTTACTTCTTTACATTCTAAAGAAAAGATATCATTCACTTTAAGGCTTTAATCCTTCCAAATATCTATGCCTGAGCAAAGAAATGCCAGATGCACTTTGTGACATTTACAAAGTATGGAGTGTGATGCCTGCTTTGAAGTCATGGGCATTTTTCTTCATGAATACAGTGACAGAAAGCAGTTTCCTCTGTCTTATCTTGTGCTGGCACTAGGCCAACACACTGGAAATGGTGCATTTATTACAATTTTTATTATAGCCACTGCCAGTTAGGGGGATATTAATTTTGTCTAAATACACAGCTTGCAGATTTAGAATCATCATTTATAGAAAATAACAAAACATACACTATCAGGCTTAATGTTATATTGCATATTATCTGAAAATGAAGCATGCTAGGAACTGAAGTCCCCTGATTATTAAAATATTTTGTGTGGCTATTTCATTTTTTGTTAAAAAAATAAATGTATAAAGATTGTTTCTTAGGTATTGGCTGTTGGAAAACTGTGGGATAAGGTAAGGAGAAGAAACCATAACAGCGTGGAGAATCCCTTAGGGTACTGAAGGCATCAGGAAGATGTGAAGCTGAGGATCACATTCCTAAGGAAGGTGGGTATTCTGATCGTGTCTGAGCTTGAGAATCTAGATTTTTCTTCCAAACTTGACTCATCATTCTGTTACAAACTGCTGGCAGAGTGCATTTCTTCTGAATTTGGAAACAAGTAGTAATAATTACTATTAACTGAAGTGTGTGATTCTTAAAGGGACACAGGAAGACTGGGACATAAAAGAAAAGGACTTATCGGATATGTCTGTTATTTTGTGTATGCTTCTAAGATCTCAAGATATTTCTAAGGAATTACTATACAGCAACAAGTGAACAAATCTGTTATCTACCCAAGGACACCTGTAAAGCTTTAGTGGTCACCACTGAGGTAGATGAATGCTTGAGCTAAGGTAGATGAAAATTTTTAAGCCTGTTTTTCATTTGAATAGTGGATGTATGAACTATAGTTATACAACTCACATTGTTAAATTATTTTATTCAATGTTGGTGAATTATTGTGGATGACAAATAATTGAATGTGAATGGTATAGTGAGTCCTAAAACTACAAAGATAATATTTGTAATCATCTGATGGCATGAGGACTTTAGGCCTATATTCCTTCTTTGAAAATCATTTTTTGAAACCTCTTTGATTCAGGGAACATGTAATCTACGTTAAGATACTATGGCCCGCTTTTAAAAATAAAGTTCTTGGGTAGAGAACTTATTACCAATGTCTAATTAAATTGACACAGCAGTAAGCTGGCTTTTAAATATCTGTGCTTTTATCCAGAGATGAAAGCTGACCTCGGTTTAATTAGAGAAGCCTCTCTTTACCAGGAACAGTAGTGAATGCAGAAAGCCATCATTCAGAAGGCCAGGATACAGAGAGTAAGTTGTGATTGTGGCCCCAGCCCTAAACAAGATATTTCTATGAGCTACCCTAAGGTTTAGGGTATATTACTGAAGAGGAACTTTGATGTTTGTAAGAGTCAAAAGACAAGGTGAAAGGGTGGGAAATGCCATTCTGGAGACTCATATGCTCACAACATCTCTAGTTACCTGTATTGGGATCACAGGAGACCAGAACTATCAACAATCAATCAACCACAGCCACATTGTTTACCCCTGAACTATTGACTATTGATAGATTCTGGAGAAAAGGAACCACTGTTTTTCAGTTGAGTATCCACTGTGAGGTCTGAGATTTATAAACAATGACTGCACATACAGTCCTGGTTAATTCCACTGCTTATAAAACAATCAAATAGACATAGTTTGATAGATTATTGGGGAGGAGGGGAAAAGACAGGAGAGGTAGGGAAGTGGGGACGAGAGTGACTGGGATGCATTGCATACATGTGTGAAACTATCTAAAACAAATTTAATTAATAAAATATCTTATAAAATGAACAATAAATGAAAGACTTAGTTTTGCACATTCATGCTGAGAAAATACGCTAAATCTTAATCATTTGGGATGTTTACTCATGAAAAAGACATGATAGTTCCAAAGCTAATTTTAACTTGAAGAACAATGGCAGCTGTAAGAAAAAGAATCCCTTTTCCTAGTGGAATTGGCTGCCAGTGCCCTAGGGGATGACTCAGTACTCCTGTGCAAATGAAATAACTGAACTCAGTTGGTTACCTAGAAAAAGAAAAAGAGATGAACTTGGAAGGGTGCCTGAGAGAAGTTGGAGCTAGGACTTATGGGTTGATGTGATTAAGATACAGATTATACATGAGTGAAATTTTTAAAGATTAAAGGTTTTGTGGGTGTATGTGGTGTGTGTGTATGTGTGTGTGTGTGTGTGTGTGTGTGTGTGTGTGTGTAGAAGGGCTGAGGATGTAAATAAATGAATGAGTGCTTCTCTATCCTGCATGAGATTTACTCTCTAGTAGTGGAAAATAAGAAAACAGTTAAATATACAGTTCTATTTATGCACTTTTCCCATTGATAATATGATAGATGTCAGTAGTAAATCTATGACAATATTGTTTTGAGCACTAAGTAAGAAAATGATGGAATGAAGAAAATGAAAAATAAGTTATTTCTGTTGGTGGAAGTATTTATATTAATTCTCACTTATGAGATCCTAAGAGTAATATTTATATATATATATATATATATATATATATATATATATATATATATATGGGAGAGATCTATAAATAAGGATACACTACACAAACATGTCAGTAAAAAATGAAACATATACAAAAATAAGTAAAATTAGAGAATCGGTAAAACTACAAGGACAGATTTTTAATCAATAGTTATTCTTGGTTTCCAGAGAAAAAGCTAAATTCAATCTTTGTTGCAAAAGTGAAACCTGCAGTTTAGTTAACTCTCATTAACTTCATTGTAACCCTAAGTGATAAGTGAATAATTTTTCTTTTGAGATATGATCAAAGAAAATATATTTTTGTTTTAAAATTTCAGAATGGTGATTTGAACACATTATAATATTAAAATCAAAGGCAGACCATTCAACATTTCATTTTCTAACTAAATCTAATAATTTCTGACTGAATGTTTGAATATCAAGAATGCTGGCCTTTAGGAACATGTGGTGCTTAAATGACAATGGCCCCCATAAGCATATATATCTGAATGCTGAATCATTCACTAGTTGAACTATTAGAACAGGGTTAGGAGGTGTGACTTTTTGGAGAAGGTATGTCACTGGGCAGGTTCTGAGGTATCAAAATCCCATGCCCTTCTCTCTCTGCCTCATGCACGTGGATCAGGTATATGCTGTTGGCTCCTACTCCAGTGCTGAAATCCCACGACAGTTACTGACTCTCACCCTCTGGAATCATGAACCCTAGTTCAAATGTTTTGCTTTATAATTGTCTTGGTCATGGTGTTTTGTTACACAATAGGAAAATAAGACAATGGTCATCTTTCATTTCCATATAAAATTTCTATCAGTAGGATTAAATAGATAATTTATTCACCTTTCCTCTCAATTTACCAAGTTTCATTGTACATGGTATGAAGAATTCAGAAAGTTTTCAAGAATAGGAAATATCCTTAACAATATATTTCTCTATAGATCCATCATCCTCTTTACTTTTTTATTACCTCGAGTTTACTATTTTCTATAGTCTTCATTAAAATAGTCGAACGAAGCAATTGACTTATGAAAATGGAAACTTAAGGTTTAATGTTTAATCTGTTATCTTATTTATTTTGTTTGCCACCTTCCAACACCAGTCATTTCCTTAATATGAAAGCTACCTATTTGCTAGTTAAATCATTGGGTTTTGTATGTTTATTTGTTTTGTTTTAATCTGGTAACCCTAAGATTAATGCTTGGAAAACAAAATGGAAAATCCAGCATTCCTCATGTCCAGTGAAGATTTCTAGACTGCATTTTGCAAAGGAAATATTATTACATAGATAATATTAATCTCAGACAATGTTTCATTCTTGTTTTTCACTCTTTTTATTTTTAAAAATTTTTCAGTAACTTATGTTTTCCTACACTAAATTCTTATAAATCTACATTTAAGCATTTATGCATTACTTGTGTTGACTGGTACCTCTAGATGATATTCATTAATCACTGAGGAATGCTTACATTATTTGTGTTATTTCATTATTTTTATTTTATTTAATAATGAAGGAGAATACTTACTTGTATTCTTTAGGATATGTAAAGTACAGGAAGCTAGATGTCTCAGGTCATTTCCTATCAATGAGATACTTTTCTTTCTCTTTCTCCCCATCTTTCATCTAATTTATATACTATCCAGACTAAAATGCAAACTTTTTTCTTTTTTTATGTTTTAGATTAATGTATCATTTCTTCATTCCATTCTCATCCTATAAATCGTCCCATATACCACTCCTTGCTGTCTTTCAATTTAATGACCTCTTTTTCCATTAATTATTGTTATGTGAATATATGCATTTGAATATATATAGTTCTGAATATATCTGGCTCACTCTGTGTAATGTCACTTGCAGGTATGTATACAGGACTGACCAATTGGTACTGGATAGCCAATTGGTGTGTTGGTCCCTCAGAAAGACTGTCTCTCCCACTCTCAGAATTCCTTAATTGCTTCTAGTTCTTCCTCCTGGGCTTTCCCCATCCATGGTGACCTATCTGTTGATGTCACTATCCATATCTCGTTTAGACAGTCATTCTGATGACATTTAAAGGGTGCAGCCTCCTACATTACTAGGAGACACAGTGTCACAGTAAACTCCCTAATCTTCTGTATCTTGTAATCTTTCTGCCCTCTCTTTCACAACTTTGTCTGAATCTTAAGTGCAAGGCATTTATTTTGTAGGTGTATTTATTGGGACTGGACTACACAACTCTGCATCTTAACTGGTTGTCTTTTTCTGCAATTGCCTACATCTGTTGCAAAGAGAAGTTTCTTTGCTGAGGGGTGAGGATTATCCTTATCTGTGGGTAGAATGACAAATGTTTAGGGTGTAGTTAAGAATATGCTGTTTTAATAAAGTAGTGGTTGTAGGTTCTCCTCCAAGATCCATGAATTCACGTGTCCTGGGAATTTGGCTATGTTTCCAGCACCAGGCATGATTTTCCGCTTGTTGAGTGTATTTTAAGTTCAATTAGGCAGTTGTTGGTTACTGACAAGCTATGCATGCCACTACTGTTATCCACAGGGTTATTGTGCCATGCTGGTTCTATTTTTGGTTCATGGGTGTCAGAACTGGGTAAAGCTATTGTTTATGTCCCTCCACTGGAAGCTTGCATGGTGCCCTCTGATACAATGAAAGTTGGTTTTTAGGGAGGTGGCTTTCAGGTCAGTTCCAGTTCAGGGGCTTCTGGGATTTGTGTCTGATGTTCATGGTTTCTTCAGCAATAAAGACTTACTTTTCTTTCTGAGGAGTTATCTTTCTTATGACTAAAGCCTCCAACTCTAAAAGAATAGATCTCATATATGCCACCTTTGTTTGAGTCCTACCTTGAGCACTTCATTGGTTACCATACTTTTCTCCAGACATTTGTTTATTCTTTATAAAGTCAGTTGTACACTGGGGATTGTGGTGTAATAATAAATGACCAATAAATACAGTGGATATGAAGCTCATGATAATGCGAATGGTGACGTGAAGTGGTGACTACCATAACTAGTATGGAACTTTGAGTCCTTTTCCATTCTGCTCCTTTCCTGTTTGCCTGAACACAGTATAGTATTGTAAGATCCAAATATCTATGTAATAGATTTCTGATGGTTCCTTCTAACTTTTTTAATGAAATCACATGATTTTCTTTTTTGTGTATTATATTCTTTATATGTACAGATACCTAACCAAGTCATTGTCAGGAGAGCTAGTACACCTATACATATCTTTACACAAATAAAATATTTACAAATATGTGTATAAATAAGAGGGCTATATGTAGGCAATATAACACATTTTTACAGCTGGTACACTTGTGAGTCTAGGTACATAGCTGCTTTACTGTAATTTCAATGTGATCTCTATTTAGTTTATTGAGCTACATGTAGAATGTTGTGTTTTGTTGTCTTTTAAAAATCAAGTCATTGAAATATAATATATAAGTATTTTATTTCTCTTTCCACTGCCTCACTAACCAAATAAGTGGCTATATATTATTATGAAAATACATACATTGAATAGAATGCTATGAACTTAAAAACTTATGCATAGACTGTAGTTAGACACCTATTCTAGTGTTTTCTACAACATAACAATCTTTAGAAATCACATCATTACAATATCCATGATTTCCACAAAAGAAAAGGCATCACAGAAGCACTTCATAAAGAAACCGTCTTTATTACTGTGATTACAGGAAAATGCCTCCTTTTATTAAGTATAAAATCTCTTCCCCTAGACCAAGCAACAGGAGGTATTAGTTCTGCTCTCGAGAGCTCTACAGTACAAGTCTAATCCATCTTCCACATGACAGCTCTTCACATATTTGAAGGCAGCCTGCACTGCTCTACTAAGCCCTTAATCTATATATTCCTGTGGTGCACCTATATTTTTGTCAGCTCCAGTTATTCTTTTGTGACGGGCTATGGGGTCCTTTCTCGTCATCTGTTAGCTTTAGTTTGTCAGTGCTTAGTTTCAAATCATTCTTCACTTGGAATAATCGATCCTCAGATGAATGAACATAAGGCAAAAAAAGGAGTTACCACAGCAGTTGAGTAAGAATATTTCTTTGAATACATCCATCGTCGTTTTCTGTCAATTGATATGTTGTATATGATCTCTAAATTTAAGGTGTGCTACAATAATCATTGAATCGAGTACATGAATTCTGAGGGTGAGTAAAGTGCCTAGGAGGGAGGCCTGATCCTCTAATCCATGGTTCCTAATACCTCATCTGGGAGAACTTAAAGACCTGAGATGACCCAGGTGGCTGTGGGCTGATATCATTCGGAAATTCCTTTGGTGACTTGCCTGAGCACTGGTTGGGAGAATTCAAGTGAAAGCCAGAATGGGAGCTGTAGATTGGAGTATTTATGTGCCCGTTTTCCATATGGCTTCAGCTCCTCGGAATCTGGTGGCTGAGTTCTAAAAGGCAGTGTGCAGAGAAATGAGAGAGAGAGAGAGAGAGAGAGAGAGAGAACTAAAAAGAAAGAAAGCAGTAGCCAAACAGTTTCTTCTGGAGTGTTCTGATGTGTGATTCTTCTGCAGTGTTCTCAAAAGACCTTCAAGGCCACTTTAGCAATTTACCATTGGTTATAATTGAGTTTGCAAGATAAGTCCAGATACAAGTACCAGGTTATTGCATTCTGCTCTTGATGAAAGAGCAGAAGAGAGGTGCTTCTGCTTATATATTTGAAAAGTACAGTTTGCCACAGGATGACTTCCAGCCACACACAATTCCTAGCTATTTACATGTAAATTACTCAACTCTTCAGAAGATCCCTGAAGTCTAACCTCATAAAAGACTAGATTGCAGAATGGGAATGTACAATATTAATCAGGATCATCTACAGGGACTCTTTTCTGGTTCAGTTTTTCCCATGTGGCTTGTGTTCATGCAAATGCTTGTAGACTAAAAAGCCACCTTACTTCAACAAACCCAGTATATAAGGATGAACCAAATATGGAATCACTGTAGTCAGTATCTCCATAGGAAGCTGAAATGGAAGGTCTGCTCACTGTTCTTCAGAATTGTGGAGTTTATTTGTGTACATTACTGACTTCAAAGGACTTTTTTTTTGTACTTCTCTTGTCATCTTAGTCGAACCTGATACATTTCCTTTAATGTCAGACTTCTTATATATCAACTTACAGTCCCCTCTAGGAAATGCAGGTCATATTTCCAAATCTCTCAGTGATAGCCCCCTCAGTTCTGTGCTGTCTAAGCTTGCAGTGTGGCAGCATCCATGGAGTTATCAGAAATCTGCACCCTTAGAGGTCTCTCTGCCTGTTTGAACAAGTTCATGAATAATGGTTTCCTATTTTCTGGAGAATTTTAGACAGAGATTTCCATCACACTTTTAACTTCATTTTTCTGGACACATTCTGGACAACAGAATGGAACAGATAGTTTCTGGGTCCCTTTACAATGTTGAATATCTTTTCCATTCTGAACTGGATAGAATAGAGAGACTTTTTTTTTTGTTTTTTCGAGACAGGGTTTCTCTGTGTAGCTTTGTGCCTTTCCTGGAACTCACTTGGTAGCCCAGGCCAGCCTTGAACTCACAGAGATCTGCCTGGCTCTGCCTCCCGAGTGCTGGGCATTTTTATTTTTAAACTTTAACAGTTTGCCTTTTCTGATTTTCTCTGATTCTGTAACAGGGATCATTTTAAATGTCTTTTAAAACTGAATTCCTCCATTCAGCTCATACCTTACAGAGTTAAATATATCCCTTGATATTTTTGAAATTCGGCATGTAAATCTATAAAAAAATTCTCTGTGGTGGTATTGTATTCCCCAAAATATTGTGCACCCTAATAAATTTATCTGGGGTCAGAGAACAGACAGCCACTAGATACAGAGGCCAGAAAATGGTGACACTCACACCTTTAATCCTAGCATTCCAGAGGCAGAAATCCATCTGGGATCTCTGTGAGTTCAAGGCCACATTGGAAACAGCCAGGCATGGTGACTTACACCTTTAATCCCAGAAAGTGGGCCTTTAATCCCAGGGAGTGGTGGTAGAAAGCAGAAAGGTATATAAGGCGTTAGGACCAAAAACTAGAAGCATTTGCCTGGTTAGGCATTTGGCTGGTTAGGCATTTGGCTGGTTAAGCTTTCAGGCTTTGGAACAGCACAGTTCAGCTGAGATCCATTCTGGATGAGGACTCAGAGGCCTCCAGTCTGAGGAAACAAGACCAGCTGAGGATCCGGCAAGGTGAGATAACTGTGGCTTGTTCTGGTTCTCTGATCTTCCAGTTCACCCCAACACCTGGCTCAGGTTTGATTTTATTAATAATTAAGTTTCCTGCTACAATTCTCCTGTTTTATTAGATATATTGCCATATATAACACTGTCAGACTTTGTTCCACCACCTATAAAGTGTGACCTTTCTTCTATGTGAATCCCTCCCTGTCAATCATGTCAAGTCATTCTGGGTTTATGGTTGGTTGGGATCAATTCTCCTGTGGTGGTATTGTGTTCCCCCCCAAATTGTCTACCCTAATAAACTTATCTGGGGTCAGAGAACAGAAAAATCACTAGATACTTAGGCTAGAAAATGGTGACACTCACAACTTTAATCCTAGCATTCCAGAGACAGAAATCCCTCTGAATCTCTGTGAGTTCAAGACCACACTGGAAACAGTCAGGCATGGTGACTCATGCCTTTCATCCCAAGAAGTGAGCCTTTAATCCCAGGGAGTGAGGGCAGAAAGCAGAAAGGTATATAAGGCGTGAGAACCAGAAACTAGAAGCATTTGGCTGGCTAAGCTTTCAGGCTTTCGAGCAGCAGTTCAGCTGAGACCCATTCTGGATGAGGACCCAGGCTTCCAGTCTGAGGAAACAGGATCAGCTGAGGAACTGGCAAGGTGTGGTAGCTGTAGCTTGTTCTGCTTCTCTGATCTTCCAGCATTCACCCCAATAACTGGCCTCAGGTTAGATTTTATTAATAAGAACTTTTAAGATTCATGCTACAGTCTCCATACATTGCTGTTTTTTTTTATTTAGTTGATTTTCTATGTTAAGATGTTAAACTGCATTCAAATTATTGTTTCCTGCACAGCAAACTGCCCAACATAGTATAAAATAAAATCCTGCATTAAATTAACTAATGTGATCAGGAATTTGGACAGGCAGAGGAAAAGGTGGTTTACTCTCCTTCACCATGTCTGTGGCCTCAAAGAGGAACAACTGAACAGAAGGAGAAGAATTCTGTGGTTCTATGATGTAGTAGCCAAAGGGTCCAGGTGTGTAGGTTGACTGAAGTGTTACACTAAGTTGAAGATTGCTGATTAGAACAGCACACATGTTCTGACCATTGGCCTGAGTTCTTGCTATGTAAAGGCTGACTACTGAGATTCTAAGGCTGGATTCACCTGAATCTTTGATGGGTGACTAGGAAAATCACATGAAAAGAGTCCATGGGCAATGAGGATTATAGTCATCTTTTTAAAATAAAATTGTCCAAACCTGGTTAATTATTAACATGCAACTTAGTTACAAAGTAAATATCATGGATTATTTTGGAAAGATCATGTGCAAATTGGGTACTTTTTGTGATTTCCTAGCTCAGTTTGATTTTTTGAGATAGGGTCTTATTACATATACTAGACTAGTTTGAATGTGTGATTCTCTTTCCTCAGCTTCCTGAGTGTTAATATTACTGGCTCATGCCATCACATACAGCTTTGACTTAATTTTAGTATAAAATAATTCTCAAATGTCCTCTGGAATTCCAATAACTAATAAATTCTTTTTCAAATGATGTACGCATCCCATAATGGAAATACTAAGGACCCCATTACATTCTGTCTAATGAACAAAAATCAATCCCACAAAGCTAATGTAAACAAATATTTCCACATCAAATTTCTCCTAAATGGTCTTGCTCATAGCAGTGTTGTTACCCAAAATTGAAAGAAAGCTGTTTCATTTGAGGTTATATATGTATTTTTTAAATATTGTTGTATGTGTGTGGATGTTTTGCTTGCATGCATGTATATATACACAAAGGTCGAGAGAGGTTGTTGGATCCCCTAGCAATGGAGTTACAGATAGTTGTGAAACACCTTGTGATGCCTAGGAATTGAATTCTGATCCTTTGTAGGCACAGTAAGTACTCTTAAATACAGAGCCATCCCTCCAGTCCTGACATAACAATTTTAAGGAACGGGAAGACAATATGAAGACAATCTAGATAAGCTTTTCAGAGTAATGACGAGAGTGAGGAAAATAGTAATCATTCTACCTATTTTGATTCATATGCAGCTCTTAACCAATTAGTGAAAAGAAATACTAATTCCATGTAAGTAGTTCCATAGTATGGGCAGCTACTTAATATGAGGAAATTATTCAATATTTCCAATATATTCATGTCCTTAGAACATTCCTAAGCATTCTAAGTTCCTTGTAGCCTGAACTCTGTTAATAATACTGTAGTCCATCAATCTGGTTTTTGTTTCTTTAGTACAGACATTACATATTTTAAAATGAAATAAAAATGTATTACTGCTAGTCTAGTAAATAGGCTCGTCTCGGGGGAATCAGATATAAATCAGCTTTACTCTCTTCTCTATACTTTCAATGTATCTGTTCAATTTTTACTTTTCCTACCATTGTATAAAACATTGAGCTTCTTTAACAACCTGTTTGAAAATTCTGACTTACTTAATGGCAAATCATTAATTTCTCATTTGAGTCAAATCTTTTCTATTTCTGGTATCTGGTTTTAACTTGTCGGACTTCTTTGATTTAATTTTTAATCCCAACCATAGCATCTACCATATCTATCTAATGTGAGGTTGCCTTGTCCATTCTTCCTCACCTGGGTCCCTCTTTGGTCTTTGAGAAACTTCTGGTGGAATTCCAAAGGCTGTCCATTCTTTAGGGAGCTCACTAGGTTGCTGCCACAGGAGACTCAAGTCTTTAACCTTCTGTAGGCTACAAATAAGAAATGGTTCTTTTACACTTAAAAGTTGAAACACACCAATAACTTCTCAAAGGGGTTGCAGAATGTTCCCTCCATATGGCTTTGAGCCAGAAGAAAAAGGAACAAAATAGTAATAAGCTTGTCTCTAAATTAACTTTCAATTAGCTATTATTTTTGCTAACATTATCCCCCTACTGGTGTAGGCTAGGTAGGAGTCAGAATGTGATTTACAATGTGTTGGCCTATTCTGTTTAGATCTAGAACATGGTCATCTTGTTCATTGGAGAGACTGACCAAAATAAATACATTCAAAATGATAGGAGCAGTTAAATTGGACAATTTGTTACAGATTTCACTCTTTTGTTTGTTTGTTTTGTTTTTGTTTTTTCCAGACAGGGTTTCTCTGTGTAGTTTTGGTGCCTGTCCTGGATCTCACTCTGCAGACCAGGCCGGCCTCGAACTCAATAAAGATCTGCCTAGCTCTGCCTCCCTAGTGCTAGGATTAAAGGCATGTGCCACCACTGCCTGGCCCAGGTTTTACTCTTAAATAAACCCTTGAGTACTTCACTTGTGAACTCCAACCTCCACAGATGTCAAAGGGAAATGGTCATTGACAGTGGAGACAATTAAGGACCATTCTACCTCTTCAGTTATTTAACAATAATTTTATGCAGTTTATAATTTATGGAGCAATTCTAATAAGACTGTGAAGATTAATTATTCCTGAAATTATAGATATTGGATGGAAATAGATTCATTTATACATAGTACTCTGGCAATGTGTTTTAGACAAATTTAACACTGAAAGTAGGGTATTTTAAACATGTTAAAATAGGTTGAAGAAGATGGAAAGATTTTTTCAATTGTCTAGAAAACAGCTAATCGTAGAATAGAACTACACCTACAGACATGCATACCATGTTGGATTATATTTCCCTAATAACCATAAACAGGTCTCATTTGCTTATAATAATGAATCACACAATTCAATTTCACAAATGATCTTTTTCTTGCAAGATTTCTGTTTTCATCAAAAATTTACTGCAAGTCAGTCTCATACTTAGTGTTTATACACTTTGATCTGTGTGTGTGTGTGTGTGTGTGTGTGTGTGTGCGTGTGTTTAAATAACTGTGTGTGTAAAAGTCCAATATATGTATGTGTAGAAGTCAAATTTGATGTCAGATATTTTCCTCTCCTCTTTGGTTTTTGTACAGGTTCTATCATCATACCTAAAGCTCACCAGTTAACTTGACTGGCTAGCCAATGAGATCTAGGGATCTGCTTGCCTTCTCTTCCATATCTCCTCCACCTCTACCAGTCCTAGGGTTACAGATTAATACTATGGCCCTGTATATAATTAGGGTTTTACAGACTCAAACTTAGTTTACCATGATTTAGGGGCAAATGTTTGACTAAACATTCATTAACCCCTCACTACCTACTTATTTTTGTGACAGAAATAACTTTATATAATCCTTCCAAATATTTTTTCCTGTGCCTATTCAATAATTTATATTTTCTTTCCATTAAAGTCATGTGCAAATAACTGCACTAAGTCATTTATGATTTCTTTAAACTAATTACATATATGTTTTATATAGATTGACTTCAACTAGATTTTATATTACCTACTCAAATCATTTTTTCCCTTAGCCTTTAGAGTCTAGGACTTATATAGTAAACTAGAGATGCTAATTTGATAATTTACTATATACTTCAACATAACTCACTAAAATACAATTTAACTTTTAAATGTTATCAGTGACAGAATGCTGTGACTTTTTCAAACAGGTTATATACTATTGCACTCTATGTTGATTTACTTGTCATAGCACTAAGACAATTTTCTTTTAATTCAGACAAATCTGCAAAGATGTTTACTTGTGTTTTATTTACTTTGGAAAGGTGCTTTAAAACACATTAATCATGGGTAGTATGTGTAGCTGAAGTTTTCTCCTGTGTCCCACCCAGTCTGCAGCCACTCATATCCATATAAACATACAGAGGCATATAATTAATTATGAACTGTTTGTAATTAGCTCAGGCTAATTATTGACTCGCTCTTACACTTAAATTAATCCACAATTCTTATTTATGTTTACCCACATGGCTTGGTACCTTTTTCAGTTCTGCCTTCATATCTTGCTTCCTCTGTGTCTGGCTGGTGACTCCTAACTCAGCCTTCCTTTTCCCAGAATTCTCCTTGTCTGTTTATCTCGCCTATACTTCCTGCCTGGCTACTGGCCAATCAGCTTTTTATTTATCACCTAATCAGAGCAACACATTCACAGCATATACAACGATATCCACAGCAAGTATGATTTTTATAAAACATACACATTAATACACGTGTATCCATGTTATATATATATATATATATATATATATATACATATGTATATGATACATTCAAAACATATATATAGGCAAAGTAGAAAATAATAGCACAGTGTAAAATGTAAAATGTTCAGCAGCTTCAAAGCAAATTATCATCTGAAAGAAAAAATGTTTTACTATTTGGAAGACACTTTTTTCTAAGTATTGTTTCTTAAGGTATGAACTTTGGAAGTTCCCTACCAATCCAATGAAACAGGGATTAATATTGTAGATCACAGTTTTTTTGACTGAGAGCAATCTCATGTTCATTAACTCATTACTAATGTAGAATCTTGACACACTAAGTCAGATCTTTCATGGAATGGAACTACTGAACCCATGAGGCAAAACCAATCTTTGCTCTCTTAAGAAGTTTATCTCAGGTATCTTTGTCACTGTGATATAAATCCTAGAATATGAGATTAGAGGATCATTATATGATTGCCATAATTGCAGTTATTTCAACAGAGTCAGATTCAGGTTTTAGTATCTGGTTATGTTGGTTCTAATTATGTTGAGTTCTAGAAACCTGCCTTAAGAAAGTCAGAATATTAAGTATTTACCAAAAGTTACTAATACCTCAGACTACAATTTCTAGACTTTTAAGACTTTAGCTAAACATTCCTCATCATCCATATGGTATTTTCCACTATTCCTAGTCTGAAAGAAATATATAATTAAAGGGGTTAAAGATCAAAAGTGATTAGAAATTTCTTACATGTCATTTTGGGTAGTCAGGCATTTTACCCATTATAATCTCATTTATGTCATATTTCCTTAGTCTTAGCACCCAATCCCATTTAAAAAGTCACAGAAAATTTGGCCATCAAGCAAATCCTGTACACATCTTACCCTCCCAGACTTTCCTGAATTTATATGCATAAATATTTGACTTTTGCTTTTAAAGTTATCTACAAAGAAAATATGAAATATCATTTACATAGAATCCTTCTAAATAAATTTACGTGCAGTTAACCTTCCCGTCTTTTGTTATAAAATAAAAGTCTTGCTTCTAAGTACTGTTAACCTTAATTATATTCACAAGAATGAATAAGTTAAATTTTTAGATATTATCATAAGAATTTATATTCCCTTGTGGGTAATCACTAGAATCCTTATTTCTTATTAAATACTGCTAATTCTCTGGCACTTCCCAACAAATACCTCTAATGCTTAGTTTATGTTAATTTTGTAAATGACTATTTATTTTAGAATAGGGATAAAATTTTTAGGTCAAATCCAAAAGAAATTAAAGGTTTTAAACTTACAGATTTTATTTTCTTCTCAGTTGGCACTTGAAAATGTAAATAAATATCCTTTGGATGACTGTCCAGGCAGACAACTGTCTCTGTCATTCTAGATTTTTGGAAGTTGCTTACAATGCTCTTCCTGTTTACTCAGATAATATTGTATTCTTCTGAGGTCTTTGATGTAGTTGAAGACTAGATATTTATAATTATAATATTCATTGGTTATGATAAGAGATAAGGTAGTTATGAAACCTTTAGACTCACAAATAGAGGATAGATAGGATATCTTCTTTAATTTTGCCAAATACAAATAGATGAGATATTATAACTATAATTCTTGTTTGATAACTGTATTATTATATCAATTTTACGATGTTGAAGTCAAAACCTTCCTTTTGAATAGAAAGAAAAGGAGAAATGATTGGAATGCTCTGTATGCTATGAATGTGTGTTGCTCTGATTGGTTGATAAATAAAGCTGTTTGGCCAATGGTGAGGCAGAATAAGGTTAGGCGGGACATTCTAACTAGAGAGAGAGGAAAGAGAAAGAGAACAGAGGAGATACTGCCAGCCTCCATCATCAGAAGCACAATGTAGAGATATCAGTAAGCCATGAGCCATGTGGCAAAGTATAGATTTATAGAAATGGGTAAATTTAATATGTAAGCGGTAGATTGCAAGAAGTCTGAGCCATTAGGCCATACAGTTCATAATTAATATAAGCCTCTGTGTGTTTACTTGGGTATGAGCAGCTGTGGACTGGGCGGGGCACAGGAAAACTTCCAGCCATAATACAGAGGATGTAACACAGACCCATACAGGCTCTGTGATTGTCACTTCAGTCTCTGGGAGCTCCTATGACCCCTACACTTAGTTGATTCTGTGGAACATGTTCTTCTAGTATTCTCTATGTCTCTGGCTTCTACAATCCTTCCCCTCTCTTCTGCAAGGTTAGCTGAACTATGTATAACTGCCTGGATGGTCAGGAACTGGAAGTTGGAGGTCCTAGTGAACTAGGGTAGACCCAAACATGACTGACCAAAAAAGGAAAGAAACAAAAAACAAACAAACAAAAAAACAAAACAACAATGAAATGACTCTTAATGATATTTTGTATACTCATAGATTTTTGTCAAGTCCAGTCATCAATGGTCATTAGGTCATCAGAAAGGATTCCTGTGGCTGCTGATGGAAGCAGATGAAGAGACCTACCACCAAACATTAGCATATGAATTCTTAACTGAAGAATTTTTTTCAGATGGAGAATTTATATTACCTCAAAAAATAGGTTGGAAAGTATAACGAAGAAATTGAATTCAGGTAGCTGGAAGAAGATAGCACAAAAGACAAAGAGGTTCTTGGTAGAATTGGATTCTGCTGTCATTACATCTGTATTGAAATTTCTCAGTAAATTCTTTTCAAATTATGTTATATTTAGGAAATAGATATGTTATATTTAGAAAATTACCAACTATATGGATAGCTCTTTATGGAAAACCATGTCTATTCTCTTAAATGTTCTTCATCATAAAAAATAATGTGCTTCAGATTTAAAAAACTATAAAATTTTCTGTCTCTATATATGAGATTCATAAGGAAAGTGTCAGAATGTTTGTCTGTCTTGTGTAGATTTTGGGCATATTAGATCCCACACTACATGTGATCCTTTTAACTTGTGCTTATTATCTGAGTGAGAAAGAGGTGAAACTATAGCTACCTTTAAACAATTTTTTTAACCTCTGAAAAGAAGAAAATGTATATAGGATAAATGATGCTATGTTTAAAACATCCTCAGGAAAATCTGAGGGTTTTGGTTCCAAGGATGAGATAGTAATTGTCATTAGGTCATAACTAGCATCCAATAATGTGCCATTTCTTAAAGAAAACACATGCACATATACTTCATTTATTTATATTTATTTATTTATTTATTTATTTATTTATTTATTTATTTACTTTTAATTGTGTGTGAAAGTGTGGGAGTGCATGTTCACATTAGTTCAGCTGTCCATGTAGACAAGATACTTCTAATCCTCATGGTCTGGAGTTACAGGCAGATCTTACTGCCTAGTGCAGAGTCTAGGAAAGGAAGTATGACTCTCTACAAAAGCTCTGCACAAAAGCTATGTGTGCACTTAACCACTGAGTAATCTTTTCAGACCAAAGGACACCATTTCCATTCAGTTGCCAAATTTAAAAATGCATGTGTATATTAAAAGGTTGGTTAAATTATGACTATCAAACTTTATCTTCTCACATTCACTCTGAAGAAGAAAGACATTTTAAGTAATCTATTTGATTTATCACTGTGTATGATAACTAGCTTCTTATAATAGTGTAGAGCAAATGACCATTTCTCCTGCAGTTTTTAAAATGACCTCTCCTAACATCACCTTTAAAACACACATTTTTTGATATTTTTATATTTACTTTGAAATTTTTATTTGAAATTAGTATGAGAGATCCTTAATTGAATGGCCCTTCTATACCATTAAAGTACCACTATGCTCAACAGTCATAACATTATTATATTTTATTGAGCACTTAATATGTAACAAGGCCTTTGCTAAGCACATTATCTGTATCATGTAAATCTAAGCATACTCCTGACTCTTATTCCCAGGAGTACAAATAAAACAAGTAATGATTAAAGAAATTATGTAAATTAGCCAAAGTTCCTATAGCAACAAGTGGCTAGCTGTTGAGAACTTATTGATTCAAAATTTGTAATTAAAGATCAGTGCAAGGAAAAAATGCATTATTTTGTCCTGTTTCTGAACAATCTTCAGTCTTTGACTATGCCAACACATGTTGCAATTTCACACATAATAACTCTTGGCTTGATGTATGTTAAATTATGCCAGCCAAGACAAATTCTCCTTAGCATTTTGTACAATTTTTACATATTGTCCATTCTCTGTCCCATTAATCTCTGATCTTATCATTAATTATTTAAAGACAGTTTTAATTTATTAAGAAATTCACCTTAATGAGATCACAATTTTAATATAGCATTTTGTATTTTATTTTATTCTTAAAATGTTTATGAGTTTGAGCTTAACAAAGTATATTTCTATAAATTTTGTTTGTACTGCCAAATATTCCTTTGTATGATGGAATTATTGCAATATTTAATTTTGTTTTAAAATTGTTTGAAATTATTTATTTTATTTTTGAGATAATTTTGTAATCTAAACATCAAAGTAAGATATTATTGCAAACTTATCTCTAAATTTGTTGATGAATGGAGCAGTAAAATTATTTCCTACTTGTGTTTCTCACTTTATGATAAGTGTATTCTCTGATTTGCACATTAATTATTCTGAAATTTGTTTTCATAGTATTGCTCTATAAGGGTTACTAATGCCAGAAGGACACACATAGTCTGATATGTGTCTAGTAAGAGCAGATACTTCTTAAGTATTTGTATGTCTGCTTATTAAATAGCCATTACTGCCGGGCGTTTGTGGCGCATGCCTTTAATCCCAGCACTCGGGAGGCAGAGCCAGGCGGATCTCTGTGAGTTTGAGGCCAGCCTGGGCTACCAAGTGAGCTCCAGGAAAGGCGCAAAGCTACACAGAG
>CABHPQ010159939.1:84335-97215 GCA_902168405.1 Peromyscus aztecus
TTGACCAATCAGAGCATTTGACATACAGACCATCCCACAGCAGTATGGGTCCATTTATTTTTATCAAATATAATATATTTCATGTATTATATATATATATATATATATATATATATATATATATTTATAGTGGCTTGGAATCATGAATGGTGAAAAAATTTATCCAAGTCATAACAGAATAAAAACAAAACAAAGCAAAAGCAACAAAACAACAAATTTATTGATTGTCATTCAGTGAAGCAGCAGGAATGGTAATAGCACAACTGTGTACAGCAAAAGAGTTGTCTGTGGTCATTTTATGGAGGAGCTGTCCACTGCCTGGTCTTGCTACTGCTATGCCAATAAGGGCAATTCTGAATGGGTTATATGAGACTCTGGTAGAGACCAAGTTTATGCAACAATAGCTCCAAGTTTAATTTGATTGTGGTGAAGCATGTTATTCCTAGAGTGCTTGACTCTCCAACTTGTTTCCCCACGTTACTCTCAAACAGAGAAATGAGTTTGTCTTTAGACATGAGGGGTGGATGTGCTTTTCAGGATCTCCTTTGGGCTGCATGGGGGTGTAGCACTGCCCCTTCTTACTCTTTGTGCTCTGCCAGGGGATTATCGGGAACAGTCATGAGAGAACAATTAGTTAGGAATAGACATCATAGACTCACCAAGTATCTTGTTCTGTAGGACTTAGGAATAAAAATTTGTCGGATGATGTTGGCTGGGATCCATATTGAAGCATCCTTTGGACCTGAAATCCTTGGAGTCTAGAGAAGAAAGGCTTGCCAGCTAGGTTAAAAACTATAAGTGGTTTCACTAGTGGTCTCAGAAATGTAAGCAACCAAGAAAAAAGCATAGACAATTATTTTAAAATCTCACCAGCCTGCACTCCTTTAGTTCCTTATTTCCAAAAACCACTGGAGCATCTGATGATGTTTGGGAGATTCTGTGGTACTTGGCTGAATGTGTCAATAAAAAAGCAGCAATCTTCCTAGACCATGGTAGGGATTTAACCTTGAGTAGCTGTTAGCAATTCTAAGATACACCAATCCAGAAGTATAACCACAGCAAGTAAAATTCACTGTTCCTGTGTTAATGAAAGTTCTTTCGCTAGTAGGAGTAACTTGGTTTATGAATTTCATGGAAAGCTTAAGAGAACAAAAGATTTTATGGGAGTTGTGGTGAAATGGATTGTGAGAATTTGAGGTCATTGGGATTATGTGTACTCTCAGCCAAGCTGAAATCAAACTGTGCTCCATTGTCAGAGGAGCCCTGGCTTAAGCTTCTGTTTGAGATAATGATGATATTTTATCATTTCCTTTCTCAGTCCCTTCATTAAGCATGTTAACTTCTAACTATGGCACTTCTTGACTGACTCTCTGTCTTGAGATGCCCATGTAAGATGTGTTTTGGGTGCAACATCAACCCAGGAAGGACTTCCCTGTGGTTACAGGCACAGGCCTCATTAGATTAATTCAGTTGATCAGTGACCAAATGTGGGTCTTTTCTTAATGGGTTACAACATATAGGCCAAACAATACATGTATCCTGTCAAGTCATGTCAACAGAAAGATAATTAGTGAAAGAGGGACAAATCAAGTGTGACATGACAGCTTGGTTTGTTTATATCTTGGCAAGATCACACATGAAGGAAAGAACATGTTTTTAGATACTGAACAATTTTCATTTGAGTTCCTCCTAGAATGAATAGAGACCTTTTTTTTTTCACAACAGAGGTAATTTATTCTCTAAAGGTATTCTACAAATGAGTGTATTGGAAGGAGAGGAAATGAGAAGTCAGGGTTGAAGCATCCTGGGAAGATGTAGAAGACAGTAATGACACTAATTAGTAGGATAATTTTATGTACAAAGATCCCCCCTCCCTCTCTCTTTCTCCTCTCTCTCTCTCTCTCTCTCTCTCTCTCTCTCTCTCTCTCTCTCTCACATACACACACACACACACACGTGTGTGTGTGTGTGTGTGTGTGTGTGTGTGTGTGTTTTGTAGTTAAGATTAGTGTTTAAGGGTTGTTGCCTTCTTGCCTGGAAATTCTTCTTATAACCAAGCAGAATTATCATGGAATATGAGATTTTTGTTTTCCGAGTCTGAGATCAAATTAACCCAAATTCTTTCTACCAGAGCCCAACTGTGAGTCTGAATGAATTTTAAGGGTCTTCGCAATGGCCCAATGACACAATTGAATCAATGAGCCTAATTCCTAAGGAAGCATGCAAATAGAGGGAAAAATCTCAAGGTAAAAATCAAGGGGCTTGAAGAACAACTTTTAAAAACAAGCATCCCACTTTATTAAAAGGATATCCTGTTGCTATGGTTAAACATAAAAAGGCACGAACATGGTACACAGTACAGGTTAAGCAAGATAAAAATTTACCCATCTAATAGATCACTGAAATATATGAATTGGAGGATTATCTAGAAGAAAAAAGAAAGATAACTCTAAAGCACAAAAATGTTATCTGCTGTCACCTGTACAGATTTCTCAGGACAAGCTGTTTATGCCTGGTGTGCTGTGTGCTATGAACAAATATGAAGACAACAGACTGAAAATGTCATTGCTTGGCATGTCTCCTGAATATTTCAACACTACCAAATAGCTTCATAGTCAGTGATGGCCAGTCTCCAACAGAAAAGAATCCTTCAACTGAAAGGCTTGTTAGACAAGCCAGATTACCTAGAGCTGTGGAGCTTATACATGTATGAAAGAGATATGAGAGTAGTCTTAACCAAGAAACTTCAATTGTCAGATTTCAGTAGAGTCCTTTGAGGATCCTGAGTCAGAGAGAAAAAAATTCTCTCAAGAAGTTCTCATCTATTTTCCTTTCCTAGGGTGATCCATGTGTTCACTCTTAGGGATCTCCTTGTTAGCTAGCTTCTCTGGAGCTTTGAGTTGTCTCGTCATCCTTTGCTTTATAGCTAGCATCTTCTTATGAGTGAGTACATACCATGTTTGTCTTTCTGAGTCTGGGTTAACTCACCCAGAATGATATTTTCTAGTTCCATCCATTTGCCTGCAAATTTCATGATTTCATTTTTTTTAAACACTGAGTAATATTCCATTGTGTATATGTACCACATTTTCTTTATCCATTCTTCGATTGAGGGGCATCCAGGTTGTTTCCAGGTTCTGGCTATTATTAATAATGCTGTTATGAACATAGTTGAGCAAGTATCCTTGTGGTATGATTGAGAATTCCTTTAGGGGGTGAGGGGGTGGCAATAGAGGTTAGGGAATAGGGGATGAGAACATAAGGAAATGGGATGGTCAAGCAGGAACACGGAGGGAGAGGGAGAGCAATGAAAGAGATAACTTGATAGGGGTAAATGTCATGAGGATAGGGAGAAACCTGGTGCTAGGGAAGTTCCCAGGAATCTACAAGGATGACCCCAGCATAGTCTACTATCTATAGTGAAGAGGCTACCTGAGCTGGCCTACCTGGCAATCATATTGGTGACTAACCTAACTGTCATCATAAAGCCTTCATCCAGTAACAGATAGAAGTTGATACAGAGATCCACAGTCAAGCACCAGGCCAAGCTCCAGGAGTTCAGTTAAAGAGAGGCAAAAAGGATTCTATGAGCAAGGGGGAGGGGGTCAAGATCATTCTGGGAAATCTACAGAGACAACCAAACAAAGCTAGAAGGAATCATGAATTTTAGACCAAGAGTGGTGGAGCGTCCATGGAACTGGACTAGATCCTCTGCATAAGCAAGACAGTTGTGTAGCTCGGTCTGTTTAAGGAACCCCTGGTAGTGGGATCAGGCTCTATCCCTGGGGCATGAGCTGGCTTTTTGGGGCCCATTACCTATGGTAGGGCACCTTGCACAGCCTTGATACAGGGAGGAGGAACTTTGGCTTGCCTCAACTAAATGTACCAGGCTTTGCTGACTCCCTTTGGGAGGCTTTACCTTTTTGGAGGAGAGGATGAGGGTGGATTGGGGGAGAAGGCTGGGGGAGGAATGGTAGGAAGAAGGAGAGGAGATCCTGTGGTTCGTATGTAAAATGAATGAAAAAAAAATTAAGTAAAAAAAGTAATAAAAACGAAATTCTAGTATTTTATCTCTAGAGATCTTCTGCTTTATCTCTAGACATCTAGATATTTTTATCTCTAGTATCTTTTTCTAGATATAATATTATGTGAACCATGGAGCCTTTCTAGTCCTACCTGGAGGTTATCCCAGGCAAAATCTGCCGTTTTTTTCTTTGAACCTATTGGCAGATCACTAAGAGACCTGAGTTTGGAGACATCAAAAAGAAGAGATGTTCTCTGAGCTTATGCTTGGCTAAAGAGAGAGAGAGAGAGAGAGAGAGAGAGAGAGAGAGGTGTCAGGAATAGGATGGAAGACTTGGTGGTCCCTAATCCTGACAAGAACCACTGAATCAAAAATGTTGGATATTCATGTCATAATAAAAGAATCACTCAGATAAGATCAGAACAGAGAAAGATAAGTTAATTGAGTAAAGTAAAAAAAAGACATGTCAAAGCATGGTGTGATGATGTGGTGGCTCATGATGCTAATCCCAGTACTTAGGAAACAGAGACAGCCAGATCTCTGAGTCCAAGGTTAAACTTATCTATATAGTGACTTCCAGACTAATCAAAGATACAAAGTGAGACTTGTTTTCAAGATTAAAAAAAAAAAGAAAGAAAGAAAGAAAATGTTAATCCCATTGGTCATTGCTGTGGGATGGTATGTATGTCAAATTGCTCTGATTGGTCAATAAATAAAACACTGATTGGCCAGTGGCCAGGCAGGAAGTATAGGCGGGAAAAGGAGGAGAAGAATTCTGGGAAGTGGAAGGCTGAGGCAGAGACACTGCCAGCTGCCGCCAGGACAAGCAGCATGTAAAGACACTGGTAAGCCACGAGCCATGTGGCAAGGTATAGATTTATAAAAATGGATTAATTTAAGATATAAGGACAGTTAGGAAGAAGCCTGCCACGGCCATACAGTTTGTAAGCAATATAAGTCTCTGTGTTTACTTGGTTGGGTCTGAACGACTGTGGGACTGGCTGGTGACAGAGATTTATCCTGACTGTGGGCCAGACAGGAAAATTCTAGCTTCAGGTCATAAATAAGGACACTACCACAATTTAAAGTCAAATCTGAAGCAAGCTTTAATTAAATATTTGCCAGGTATATGGGCACTGGCCCAGTCCATCTCTGGTTCCCCAGAAAAATGGTCCCAAATCAAGTTTTGCAGTGCCTTAAGTATTTCCATTCAGCTCCAATCAAGGGTAAGCATACATCCTGATGCACCTCCACCATATATCAAATTAGGGGCAAGTGTATTTCCTGCCTGCAAACCTCCCACCAACATGTGATAAAGCACATCCAGTGCAGATGGGTCAAACAAACTTCTTTAGGGGAGTGAAAACATGTGGCTTGTTATCTTCCATAAACAATAGCCTCCAGCATTTCAGGAACTATCTGTCCTTGGGCAAGGGGCTTGCAGTTCAGAGGCTACTACTGCAGAAGCTATCAAAAATATGAATATATACATAGGTAAAATGAGCTTAAATTTGGCTAACCTACAACAGCACCCACTAGATATGATAAGGTAATAAATAGACTAATGTCAGGACTGGGTTATCTCTATTGGAATCACTAGCCAGTGAAATCCCATAGTTCCCCAAATATTATAGGCTATTGCTATAGCTATTGGTTATCTTCCATAATCTAAGGGTAAGATTCCTTTACTGAAGATGCCACATATTAAGTCATAGAACATGGGGAAAACAACCTGGGAATGTCTGGGAAGATTTATCCTCAATAACTACCTTTTATAGTGCTTTGGTAGGTAAGAAGGGCTTATTTGCTGTCTTTTTCATTATTCTAACAAAAAAATCAAAAACAACTTCTTTAGGGGAGAGAAAACATGTGGCTTGTTATCTTCCATAAACAATAGTCTCCAGCAGGTTTTCATATGACTTTTTGAGAAGGGCTTTAGTGTGATTTATCCTTCTCCATGTTACCTTCTTTATTAACTGCTTATATCCATGACACAAAAGCTGAGGAGGAGAGTAATGGGTCTTGAAGAGTAGTTGTCTTTGTGCTTCATAAGACATCATAAAGTTATTGCAAGATGACTACTTTATGTCATTGGATCCCCATAAACAATGAATAAAAGTTCTCATCTATTTACCAACCTTTCATACTATCAGTAATTTAGATTTTTTTCCATTGCAATAGGTATTCACCGTAATATTAGTTTATATTTAAAATCTTTAACTATACATAGTGATACATATATTTACATGTGTATTTCTTTTTTGGTAAATTCTGCTTCAATCTTTAATGAGTATCAAAAATTAGTTTATTTCCTTTCTTACTGTTGAAGACTAAGGGCATTTTGCTTATTTTTGGTACCATTTCTTTATTGGATTGTGTTTATAATGACTTAATAATAGTGTGTGCTTTTTCTCATTACCTTATGAACAATGTCTCTCGTAGATATTTTAACTTCATTAAAGTAAGAGCCATAGTCTTTCTTTTGATAGATTTGCATTTTGTGCTGTGTCTGAAAGTTCACTATCAAATTCAAAATCACTTGACTATCTCCTAAGATTTAATTATATGGACTTCAATATCTAGTTCTAGTTTTATATTTTGAGCTAATCTTTATGAACAATAAAAAATCTGTGTTTATATTTATGTTGATTGAATATGGAGGCTTGGTTGTAGACAAACTGGCAAATATCAGGTGGGGTTTTTTTGTTTATATCTACTTCTGATTTTTTTTTCCTCTGTGAAATTTATTGACCTCTTTTTTTTCACCAATGTCAAACTACCTTAATTATTTGTAGCTTCATATTAATAGTTCAAACTCAGCTACTGTGAGTCTAGTCTTCCATTCAGTGGATTCTCCATCAATTCCAAGATGGTTATTTGAGGATTTTTTTTGATTTAACAAATATACTTTATGGTAAGCTTGGCAATTTTTTCAAAGAAAATTTGCTGTAATTTTGGGTTTAACTACATGATATACAGAACAATTTGGAAGATCTGAGATTATAGCAGTAATTTATTTTTATATCCAAATTAATATTTTGGAGCAGCTAACTCTTTCAATCAGAAGATCATCCATGTCATAGAGCAGAGGTTGTTCTAAAGATCTATAAAATAACAAAGTAGATTCACATTAAAGGCTACACAGTTGTCTATATGGCTTTCGTGTGCCTTGACCCATGCTGCACTGGGTCACTGTGTACATGCTTTCTTGTTGCCTATGCTTCTGCAGTTCACCCCTTACATGTGGTCTAAAAAGTAATCTGTAAAAGTGATTTGCTCTGCTAAACTGGATTCTCATGAATTACTTCTTTGGTATGCTAATGTGGAGTGAATATATTGGTTCACACATCCATCAGAGGAAAAGTTAGTACAATAAGCCCAAAGTTTCATTCTATTTGATTTTATTTATTTATATTGGGAGTCTGTGTATTTTCTCACACACAGAATAATGTGTGTATGTGTAGTTAATTTTATACTTAAAGATTATGTACATGGTTTTGTGTTTTCTTTCAAAATATGATATATAATTGCTGGGATATAGGGAGATCATTCATTTGTAATTTAAGTATCAGCTTGGTTTTAATTGGGTTCAGGGCTTTTATTTTAAGCTTCTTTGATATTTCTGTATATGAAATAATTTATTATGTGAAAAAAATGTTTGAGTTTTATTCATTTTCAACTGAATTCTTTTTACTTTCCTGACATATTAAGTTAGTCATGACTTCTAAGGCTAGAAACCTTGTATAGAGTTAGTACAGTGATGGTGAATTTTAAATTGTTCTCAAGAGCAGGGTAAATGATCTTGATCTCCAGCACTAAATATTATGTTATTTGGGAAGTCTGTGAGAAAATATTTATTAAATGCAGTTAATTTTCAGTATTTTTTCTTTCCAGGCAATTTTTGAAATGACTGAGCACTATATTTTGTTAGCCTATTCTAGTATATTCTGCCAAATATTTTCTTTAAGATCTTTCTATAGTTTCTGCCCTTGAATTTTATTAATATAGCACTTATAAAATATAAGACACTTACCTACAAAATAACAAGTGGTGTGCTTTATTTCAATTATTTTCAGGTGCACTGGAATAAAAATATTGAAAAAGACTGTTCTCATGATTAAGTTTCCTAGGGTGACCAGTTTTTGAAATGTTTCAGTCCTGACTGTTTTTATCTGCAATGATTCTATGATGTTAGAGCCCAAGTGCATGATGTTTTCATGCCACTCTTGATACCTTAGTCAGATAAGGATGTATTTGCTCTTTCTGAAACTTCAGTGATAACTTGTTATTTCTTCTGGGCATTCTGCCTTCTTGGTGTTTTTCTTTTCTTTTTCTCATTCTTGCTCTTACTAAATGTAGTTCTACATTGCTGAATACATTCAGAGTACAAAAGGTATTGCTCAAAAGTAGTTTCTGTTGTAATCAGAGCTAATTGCTCTAACAGCTTGCTCAAGGTGTAAATATAAAAAGAAAAAGCATATCTAGCCACTGGAGGCTTTTAAATAAGGCTGAGTCTAGTCTGGCTATGCCCTTTGAGGGAAAGGAATGATTTAAAGAAAGACAATCATATTCCACCACAAAAAACCCAGCAAATGGCACAAGGTAGGCATGGAAAATACCCAGGAAGAATCCACAGATTAGAGTAGAGGAAGAGGTTGGTTGGGAAAGAAAAGGATTTAGAGAAAATGTAAGTAAGTTATATTTGACAAACAATGACTTCCCTTAATAAATACAGTACTAGCAGAAGTGTGGGACATTGGTAGGAAGGAGGGTATTTAGAGGAATAGAAAATTGTCATGGTTTTTAAGAAAGAGAACCAGGCTCAGTATTCTGAATCTTGCTCATTTCAAATATTTAAATACTGATTTATTATTAATGATTACTAATTAAATAAGACTAATATTCAATAACAAGCACTAAATTGTGGTACAAAACAAAACTACAGAATACTTGGACATTGAGGAGCATAGCATCCTGATATGCAATAAAGGTAGCTTAGGCAATTTCCCAAAACCAAAATTATAGACCATAAGAGGCAATTAAAGATATGAATAAATCCATGTCAATTGTTAAAGAAATTTGAAAAGAAGCTATTTCAGACCCAATGTAACTTATGAAATGTAACTATGACTACCTTATCTTCCTTTGTATCAACATAGTTAAGTATTAAGATTATTTTATACAGATAATTATTAATTTTCACAATGATTGACATATATTAGACTGGATGTGATCATAAAACAAGGTGTTTTTATTTTTAGGACTTTGGGAAAATTGCATCTATACATATAATAAATTACTTCTCACTTGTTTACTTAACTTTTGAAGATAGTGAGGATTGAACCTAGGTCTCTGGCTTGTGGGGCAAACATTCTAATCTTGACCTATATCCTTAAAACTTATTTCTTGCTTAAACACTCATTTACCCATTTCAGCTAATGTTAGGAAATAGATTTCATTTTCATTTATTTATTTTGTAAACATTGTATTCATGACAGATGTGACTGCCTGCAATGGGCTCATGTAAGTCTGAGCCTTCCAGCACTCAATATTTGCTCAAGGAAGGGCATAGGGAATCCTACCCTCCATGATGAACTACTGAATACTCATGGATTCTGGTAGAAGAGCAGTCATTATCTTCAGTTGGGTGCCTGTGAGGATTTTACCAGTCTTCTATAAATAGTTCCAAATCATGGTCATAAAGATTATTCTGGCTAAACTCAGCGGTGTTAAAAACAGCAATAAAGGCATGAATGTGAGAAAAGAAATAATAAAAAGAAGCATGAAATAATCAGGTAAGAGGGACAGGGGAGGGTGTTATAATAATCAGAATGCATTTTAAACATGTATGAAATTGTCAAATCATAATCTTAATTAATGTTTTTAAGAAAATTATACAATAATGGAAATTCTCATCTTACCATTGTACTTGGATGCATTTTCCTGTCTTGATATTGTTTGAATATGAAGCCTTATTTTCTCTTGAATGCATTTTATTAGTTGTCATTTTATTTTTTAATTCTACTTTGAAAAGCTGCCTTAAAATATCTCCAAAGCCTTGGATACTTATTTAAATATTATTGAATTCATACATTATTTGTTATATATGTTTTTAAATAGCGTGAACAAGATTTGACCAAATACCTTTTTATCACAATCTTTACATAATCTATTTTTCTATATCAGGGGTTCATTATAAAGATAGTATTAAAATTAGAAGCCTCCTTCTTCATGGTATCTGAAGGTGCTATTCAAGTTGCTAAGGAAGAAAAATAATTATTAGTTCTACCCATCTGTAAAACCTGCAAGATACAAAAATGATCAGCATGATAAGATATTCCCAATGACACGCTTATCTTTAGGGTATCCAACAGCTGTGTAACTGGACTTACGGCTACTCAGTAGAATGAAGTTTATGCTAGGTACTGTATCATAGAAGAAAAGAAACTACTGTATACTTATTCACAGTATAAGTATACTCTAAATACATAACCTTACTATCCACAGAGAAGTGTAACTCTTATGCCATATCAAGAAAGTTGTGTTTTCAGCAGACAGCCACAACTGATCAAAATACAGGGAATAAGTTATCATGGGATTCACAGGCCCAAATGATGTATAAATATTGTGCTACTTCTATCCATAAGGCTTACAGAACACTGTGGAAGAATGGATAGACAGATTGTAAATTTCAGAGGATGATGATGTATGCTGCTGAATAATATTTTAGACATGAAGGGGAAGTTGCACCCCTGAAATACCAACAATGATGCATAAACAAGACATGTACAATGGCCATACCTGTTGGCATGCCCATGTGAATAGGGAAAATGTTAAAAAGCTCATGCCCATGGAACAGGAGCTGTCGGTAATCATTGGCTGGTGGGAGAGGGATAATCAATCTTCTCTATGCATGAATCCAAACTTAGTTATCAAATCCCAAGTGGTCAGATTTACACACACACACACACACACACACACACACACACACACACACAAATACATTTGCAGAACTAGATGAAATAATTTTAATATAGAAATATGTGTGTGCAATATATAAAATGCATATATAGGTATACATAACATACATGTGTATGTATATGCATATATACATACACATATATGTAAAATAACAATTTAATTAATATCTAAAGGAGAAGTCATGGATTTGAAATAGAATGGAGTTACATGGGAGGAGTTCAATGGGGAGATAGAGCAATGAAAATGGTGTAAATACAGTACTTGTTTGTGAAACTAATCTTTATAAAATAAATTAAAAATTCTTCAAGTAAGACTGAACAATTTAGTGCAAAACTAACCAAAAGACAATGCCAGACTAAATCTCAATATGGAATGGAGACACTGAGCACAAATGTCCAGCATTATAAGGGTCCATTAACATTGGATAACTAATAGAAGAGTTGGTTTTATTTAATGGTGTGACACCTAGGAGGCCACCCATACTCCAGGGAAAGTCTCATTCCTGAGTGAATTTGAGAAACACAAACTGGACTCAGTGGTGAAGGAGGATTAGGAGAAGGAGGAGGAGATGCAGACACAGCAGCAGAAGAAGAATAACAACAGGAGGAGGAGAGAAAGAGGAAGAGGGAGAATGCATATGTATGTATTAATTTAGTCATACACAACATATGCATACGCAGCCAGGTATAGTAGTGTGGGATAGAAATCTTCATCTAATTACAGTTAAGTATAAATTAAAAGTTAAAAGTTCACTTTACTCAAAATTTGTGGAGTATAAGTAACCAATATTTTTTACTAAAGAGAAATATAATACAAAAATTAAATTATTCAGTACAACCCAAACATCATTGTTTTATTTTACAATGAAAACTGAAAATCATCATAAAGCCAAATACATGCAGGAAATACTCTAAGAACCAAAAAGAAAATCTAAGAATAGAAAGGTCTTGAAATTTTTTTGTAGATCTAAAGTTTTATGCCTTGAACTGTTCCTTCCCATGATTAAAGAGAAGTGCCAAGCCCAACATCAAAATTATCAGATTGTACTTTACTCTAAGTCAAAGTATGTTGTCAAGTGACAGAAATAGTAGTCATACATTTGAAATATTGACGTAGATATGCATTTATGAAAACCAATAGTAGGAGATTTTCTTATGTAAAGATTTATAAACAATTGTCATTTGAAACTGCATAATAATTTGAACATCTTGGAAAAATCAAACTCAATACCATGTAGTACATTTTCTTGGGGAAAATCATTATATCTCTGTTATAATCTCTGTATGGTACATAATTTATAATTGTACCTTCATGTTTCTGGTCAATATGAGCTGCTTGAATCATTGTTAGGTATAATATGGCACAAAGCAGCTTCAGAGTTTTGTGAAAATCAATGCTACTGGCATTCAGGTCAAATATAACCAGGGATTCTCTGCTTTGATTACCTTCTCTGTGCTAAACACACAATACCACCATTTGATGAAATATTAAAAAGGAAGTCCTAAAAGGTACTGCTGAGATCAAATAAGAGGTAAATATTTCTATGTACCCAAAATAGAATAAAAATAAAGAGCAACAAGATGGGGTGAAGCTGCAGGGTTCAAATCCAAAAGAAAGCAGTTACCAGATATCCCACTTCTACAGTGTGAACATACCAAGATTCTTTCATATTAAGTGGCATCCCTGGGAAACACAAATAACATGAAGCTATGAAATGTGACCTGAATTTGTATACCCACATACAGTTGAATGAATACAAAAATAAAATAACTAGTTTGAATCATAAGAAACCAGTTAAAGCCCAGGTTTGAACATGTAGGGAAGCATTACACACACACACACACACACACACACACACACACACACACACACACA